>JAVTVY010039317.1:0-16005 GCA_036873755.1 Hanleya hanleyi | reverse complement strand
GTAGTTTGGGAGTATGGACAATATCCAATCTATTAGATTGCATTTTCAATCTATTTAATTAAACGAATCTTTAACTTATAGGTGTAAAAGGTAAGTTGTTTGAAGTCATCATGATTTTACACATTGAATATTGGAATTAGGGACAAAATCCAGACTTGCTATTATATTGCATTATCATTCGACTCAATTTAGAGAGTAATGTCATCAAAACAATCGTCATTGTTCCTGTCCAATCACGACATCCGGGTATGTTCATTTGGTGATATTCCTATCTATTAATTCGTGTCATTGTTGCTCGATGCCAGAATACGTTTAAAAAACTAAATTCGATATCCATCATCACTGAGTCGCGCAATATATGCGGCTAATTGATATAAACTAAGAAACCAGACACTTGCAATAATTTCGATTGTCATTGTCAAGATGAACTACATTTTATGGCCCAATCTCATTATTTCTTGATCATTTTTTGGGGGCGTATAGTGTGACCATTTGAATAGTATGTGAGACTAATAGTATCCCGTATAACTTGATCATGGGATGAAAATTCCCACTCGAGAAGGAAAATACATCCCAACCGAGACGATGTTGGCATGTATTTTGCTTCTCGAGAGGGGGATTTTCATCCCTTCATCAAGTTAATATCGGATTCTTTTCCCCATATGATTTAAATCAATATTATAGTACAAATTTCAACGACACTCGGGGAGAAACTTTGCTGGCTCGCGTCATGTCTACAGCTTCGAGCGTCGTGATTAGACGACCTGCGGCGCAAGCGCTCATCCCATATACCTATATACGTGTGTGGGATGACGTATCACAGCCGCTTTTACCGAGGTTTACACTGTATGACCAATTTTACTTCTCTTCGACTCAGCAATGTCCTAACAGTTGTTTGGTAGACTGCGCCACTGTATATAGAATATACAGTTTAAAAGCAGTCGCATTGTCACACAAGTTATTAACATCTCGTTATCCGACTCATTAATGACAGTATGTTCTGAATCGCTACACAGATAAGGGGTCACGTCCAATTAATCGAGGCGCTTTCTCGATGCCTTCGAGATGGATCGAGAAATTTCTCGGCTGAAACCGGGAGGGCAGAACCGGGACCCCTGGCGACGTCTCCCGGTTTCCTCCCGGTTTCACCTCGATCGAAACGTCCCGGTTTTCGAGATGGACATGAAATTTATTGGTAATCTCGAAGGGGGTCCCGGTGTCTATATGTCCGTGAATGTTTGGCTTCCGTAGCTTCCCAGACGATTGGAGTGTTGTGCGGGCATCAAATTTTGGGACCGCTCGTCGTATACGCATATCGCGGCCCAAAATGGAATCCCGACAACGGATTTTCCTATTTTGGAAACGGTTTTCCCATATTATACAACGTTTAATCGGTGTGTTCATGTCCTGAGGTTTTCCTAATCCAATTGAAATAAAACGTTTCATTTATCTTTAATGAATATATATATTTGAATTATATTCTCTTACCTGGATAGTTGCTTGTATATCTGACGCAAAATAAATGACATATTTAGGGTATTCGTTGCCTTATTTGACGAATACAAATAACATAACCGGCAATCATAGAGTGTTTAACGTAATAACGCGAAATAAGACATGAAGTACGCCCGATTTTGGAAAGAAATCGACCTGTCAGTTGTGTTAATGACACATAAATCCTGCGTAAATCATTCATAAATTAACTGTTGATTCTGAATCGTAAAAATAATATGAATTCTACACCTTCCGCTTAAAGAGGTGTTTGTATATTTCGGCCATAGGCGGAGCGCGTTGTTAGTTCCACTGTGTGAAGAAATCGATTTCATGTCGGGTACTAATTTGAGGCGTCGATTTCAAATTCAACTCAGTCTGGCTTTGTTGTGATGTTTATTTCACTCCGCTATTGACCTCTAAGAATTGTCAGACGGACGCTAGGCTATTAACTGGACTTGTTTGTTTTAACGGTTTTTTTCTTTTCCATGAATCTATATATATTATTGTATTTATTTCCTTCTTAGGCCCGATTGTTTTAAAATTAACTCGACATGAACTTCCCGTAGACGAATTATCTGCCAAATTTATCAAATCATAACAAGTTCAAACAAAGAGATTATATCAATAAAGTTTATAGCTCATATAAGACTGCCAAGAAGAGGCTAGCGGCAATATTGACAATCGGAATTGGAGGTGTAAATAATTCACAAGTCACACCACATGCAGTCGGTCTGTGAAAAACCGTCGGTTTCAAACAATAACGAAGGGGAGGGGGTGGAGGAGTTAATTTCTTTGAAAGAAAAAACTGAAATAACATTTAGCATGCGTGGCTTAATAGTATGCCCACATTCTATTATTTGTTGCTGATTTCCTGTGTCTAGCAAATTAACCAAATGATGAAAGTTATAACACCCAATTCAGGGCGCAGTGACATTTTGGATCTACGGTCACACACGTTTTACTATCAGCGATACTGCTTTGTCCATGAGAACGACTGACAGGGAGTGCTCAAAACCTTCGATCGAGCGTTTATGTTAAAATTCTCCGCTTTCAAGTGAATTACCAGTCGATCATGTGGTCTTCAATGTCACTAATTGTCTGAATAACGGAGGAATCTCTAACGAAGCGTCAAGTCAAACTGATATCAAATAAATTTTATCAATATTTTTTCTCCCATTCTGATATACTTTCAGAAGAACCTGTGTAATTATTTTAGACTTGCAGAATTTATTTCAATGCACAGTTCCTGGACGTATCTCATAAAGTGATTCAAATTCTAAAAGTAGGTTCGAAATAAGTTTCTTCCCACGCAGACCATGCGAATCCAGATATCTAGACAGACTTACAAAATAATATTAAATTATTCATTTTCAATCTAATTTATTATGCGTCTTTCAATGCATATGTACTCGCCGAGATTAATTTTGCTACTACAGAGAAACGAGCATACGCCTTCTGAATGGTTCAAACCATTTGAAGGCATCTCGATTCCATTCTCGAAACAATTCTATTTATTTCGAAGTGGATCGAGATGGGCTTGTGCTTGGAGAGAAAACCGGGAGCAAACCGGGACAACAATCGATAGAGATAAACCGGGACCCTTCGAGACGAGATATTTATCGGTATTACTCGGTTATCGAGAAATCATCTCGATCGATTGGACGTGACCCCTAAATGTTTCTCGGTATCTTTGGTCAGTCTCACCTTCCCTGCCGAGATGAGATGCCTCATTGAGCTCAGGCAGATGTTCTCTCCCCCGGCTACAATGGTGTGAGCACACAACAGCTCTCAACTCTTATTTTATATAAGATGCATACGCCGAACCGATTTGTAAAAGAGAACATTAACGATCAAAACTTGAATTTTGTGTCCACCGTTGATGATTGAATTGAATTGAATTGGGTCGACTTCAGAATTAAATTTTAAAGATTTTCTTTGTGAAAGAATGCAGACTTTTTTGTCCATCTTAGCTTTATACCCGCGTTCACCCATGCAAAGTGAGCATTTTAAGTTATTCGATCGCTCATCTTCAATTTCATATGCGCATACTCGGATGTAATACTGTATCATCTCGCTTATCTACTTTCTACAAAGGTAGCTTGACGTTTGAATCTGTTGGTGCAATTGGAAATATTTTCAATCTGTTAAACTGAAATATTTTCAATCTATTACGTTGAAAATTTATGTTTATTACGATAAATTAGATTGATTTATCAATCAATAGGATTCAGTTTGCTCTTTTCAATCTAGTATATTTGAAAATATTGCCAATCGTAACAACTGAGTGAAGTGTCAATCTAATTATTTAAGACATAGATAAGAAGATAAACTCTGAAAGGACATGTAGTCCGGCAGATATGTAACAAAAAATGGGTCGATTGTGCACTTTGTGATAAAAGCATGAAACTTTGCACAGTGACAGAGAAACACATATTATTCATTTTTAGAGGGGGAGTCCGGCTTGAAAATCCGTAGTTGGCCGCCATCTTGGATTTCAAAATGGCCGCCATTAGAAACCAACAAATTCGCAAATCGGCACTTCTAGGACACATAGAAGGTTAATTTAACCCTACCTGGCCATAATGGCCCCCCCTACCAAACTTTCTGCACTATCTCCGGAACGGCGAAAAATGGAGAGCTGAAACTCCGTGACTTTATCATTTGTCTTATTGGGGTCATTTTGAGCCTATTTTCATAACCCCCCAAGCAAAGGATCATGGGTAAATTCAAGATGGCTGCCACGTGGTGTACCAGAAAAGTGATTTTTTGTCATATTTCTTCAAAATTTCTGCTTTTCCGCAATGAAAAATGGGCAAAAACTATTTTATTTCATATCACATTAATATTTGCTAATTTTTCATGCAGTTTTTGTGGAGAAATTGCAAAAATAAAAAATTCGGAAAATCTGACCAAAAAATCGAACAAAAAATGTCGTTTTTCAAAATGGCGTCACTGTGACGTCATCAAAGCGGCCATCTTGGAATTTTTTACATTTTCTGGTAGAGCTTGACCCAAGGGTATAGTGTAATAAGTTTCAGCTCCCTAGCTCAAGGGGTAAGAAAAATAATTAGGGGGGGCCATTTCGGCCCCCCCCCAGGCCTGGACAGGTCCCAAAAAGCCCAGGCCAGATAGGGTTAAACCGCTATACCCACATTTGCTTACCCAAGAAAGTTGATTACCACACTTTTGCTGCACCAGAACGGATGGATTTTAAGATGGAGGCCATTTTTTTTTCAAAATGGCTGCTGAGAATCACTTATTTCGATGGTTATGTGACGTAGGTGAATCGATAGACAAAACTCTACTTTTGGGTGACTTAAAATTATTTTTTGGCATCAGTAGACACCCATTCATGTAGTTGATACCTGCAATATATAAACTTAGTAATATTTTAGAGAGAAATTCCAGCACAATGTGGGTTAACCTTGCTGCATCTACAGTTTATCATGCAGCCACATCAGCTACTACTGATAGAATGCGCTGGCTTCTGAAACTGGACATCAAACTGGCTGTCATTCATCTTTGGTATCAGTTCCCTATTCAAACTCACTTAGAGAAGCTTCTCCTGAAGAACAGAGAGAAACCAAGTCCAAATGGGACGGGCCTGAACGGCAGGCCTATACGCACTCCATTCGGTTGGGAGCTCTTCCAGACCTCTACAAACATCAATAGTCCCATTGCTACTTGTATGATCAAACAGTAACACAGTTTAACCTCGTAAACAATAGCATTCTTCAACGAGGTCGACCCTGGCTCAACTTTCGACAACTCGCGGCACAGTGGACTTAGTTGAGTCAGTTGAGTACGATTAGGTCATACATGTACATGGACTAGATACGTTCCTTGGCGAGCTTTTTATGGTTAAAAATCCCCGTTAGTACACCATCTTGGATATCAAGTTTTTCGCCATCAGCGAACATTGAAGCCTAAAATGGTTATCTGATACAAGGCTGGTTTACACATTGCTTTGTCCGAGGAATCTGGTTAAGGGACTTCTGTGTTGAACAATGCCCAGTCGGAGACGACCACCATTATCATACACATGGATACTAAAATACCAACAAAAAACTAAATCTGATAATCCCTTCAGTCTTCTCCAAGATATAGCCAGTGGATGTGGCATAATCAGTATCAGTTGATTCTTTCCTGGCGATATTGGGTCCAGCCGTGTCTGGTCTTGGTACATGTAGGCGATGTCCTCGAAATATTCTCCCTACACTTGGAGCTAAACGGCTGAAACTTACCACAATATATCTGGGTTAAGCTCTTTCCTTAGCCTTGCCTTTCAAGATCAGATTACTATGATGGAGTTTTTGAGATCCCGCCATGTCCCATGGTTAAGCTTTTCCGGGATATCTTGCAAACCTATAGTATTATGCAAGCATGTCCAGAATTTTCTCAATAGGATATGCCACTAGTCAGAGAGTTTCAGTTGCAATTTTTTGGAAAGTTCAACCGCGATGAACTGGTTTTGCCATGCATGTCAGTTGACTGTGCTACCATTGCTCCGTCGTTGAAGGAGTTCCATTACTAGATTCATATTTATCAGTTACTCCGGAAATAGAATAAGCTCATCAGTAATCCATGTTATATTTGTCTAATGATCGAACTTAGTTGTATGATATAGATGGTTATTCACAATGTTGTGAGCAAAGTGTCAGTTTGGAGCACTGAATGGGGGATGAAGCTGGTTCCCGGGTTGCCTATCCTGCCAGCCGAGTCCCCAAAAGTGTACTGGCATACAAAACTGCAGGTTGAACTACTAGTTCTGGTTTTTGCATCATTTGTATTGCTGATTCGGGTATGGAATTTCAACGACAAACTGAATCTATGAATATTGCACTCCAATATACCAAATACAGGCATGACTACATATTTGACTAGCTTGTCAATGAGCATTTTGTCATCCTCGAATCACCATGCTACTTTCCAGTAATTGCGATAGAACACAAATGAAAAAGGTGATGCTGGTGCAGTTGGCCTTAGAGAAAGCTCTGCTGCCCCTACAGGCATGACAGGAAGTCATGTTGCCATTACAAAAAAGTCCTGCTGCCATTTTGTGCTAGGTAACTAGGCGCTGGTGAAGAAGGCTCACATAATTTTAGGACCGGCCATGCCACCCCACCCAGATGTTTGCGAAAAACAAATGACTTCGCTGATGATAGGTTGGATAAGGCTCATTTTTTCCAGTAATCTTAGTGCCTCTGCATCTTCACATCTTTACTGGACTAATGAATTGTAAAATGTGGCCTCTCACTGAATGCGCAGATACTCATTATATACGTTTTGACAAAGTCGACAAAATTTGCACTGCCTTGTTTGCTCTGAGCAAAAGTGATACAGGATACTTACAGTGTGTCTCGTAGTTTTTATTTCATCCTTGTTGGTGGAAATATATGTGTTGAAGCTAGATGTCAATATCAGTACATTCGTAAAAAAAATCACTACTGCAAAAATTCCAAACCGAGACGAATACTTGCAACTTCCCCAAACAGATACTTTCTGACCTATTTATCGCTTGCTCATTCTGGAGCACACACATCTATCAAAACCACATCTCTAATTTCCAAAGCTTTTCCTTACAACCTGCTCCAGATTGGAAACTCGTGTGGAACCAGACAGCTCCTGAACAGCTATAGATTCCTGCATCACAAAGATAACTGGCTAGTATACATATACATCCATGATCAACCATAAGCATAGGAAGAAGATCAAAAAGGGGAATTCAAGTAGTGTTCCATATTAAAATGATTTGTTTTTTTGAATTTTTCGAGAAATATTGGAAACCTTTTCCCGAAGAGAGTAAGGATTTGCCGGAAAGCAAGAAGACCAAAAACGCTTATGTTGCCAAAATAGTTAATGAAATGGAAACCTGTGTCATAATCAATTTCTAATGTTCCCAAAGAAACATATCTACAGAAATTTTATGCATGAAACAAGCGGACTCGAGAAGGCCAAGCTGCCGCGAAGTGTCGGAGTCCAAGTCCCAACTGACCTCGCTGAAGAATGCATTTTCTCTTCGCGCTTGAGTTGTATGATTGTTTTTATTTTGGTGCTATTAATGCTGTTATATGAATTATGAGCGCAGAAATTCTATTATTGACGAGGGATGAATATTGAGTGACTGACTAGACGCTAGGTGTATCGCAATGGATGGAATGAGACTGTGTGTGTTTATAGAACAATCATCCAGTAAAGTATGAGAGTCTTGAGTGAATTCTCACAAAGAAGGGAGTCATGCTGACATATCCGCCGCACACACTCGCCACAGATGGGGTTAGTGTTTTCCAGAGGGGCTTCTTCAAGTGAGTGGGGATGGAAAACTAACACGAAAATTGAATGGCAGCCATTTTGACTCCTCAGAAATTATCATATTCTATTTCGAACAGAAGATCTATATTGGGGAAACTATACATGCAACACGATTAATTTATTCGAATTATGCTCAGCACTCTGTGACGGAGATTAATCTCCAGCGTCACTAACTTCATATATTGCAGACATCACCGATGGAAATACACGATGCCACATGTCAGGTCAATCAGATGTAGAGTATTAGGTAAATACCCAAGATGTGACCTATTCCGGATATCAGCTACATGTATGTGAATGAGTTGGAGAGATATGTAAAGGGTGGGTAAAGTTGACGTTTGGCGACTGAAAAACAACCATATCAGTCTACAAAATAACTTCTCTTGGTACCTCACTTTCAGACTTTGGAATACGGAGGATTCTTGGATGTAGCCGTAGTATCTCAACCGCGCTTTTATTGCAGCTGTTCATGTAGAAACTTAACCACACGTGTCACTTGTCCACAAGTAACCATCCAGTGTCCAAAGACATGAAAAACATTTTATGCCACTCAGGAAGTAGAAGTTTGTGCATCTGTTCACGTGAGTCACATAACAATGAAAATAAGCGATTCTCGGCAGCCATTTTGAAAAGAAAACGGCCACCATCTCGAATTCCATCAGTTCTGGTGCAACAAAACTGTGTTGATCTGCTTCCTTGGGTACGCAAATGTGAGTATTGCCGTTTAAATTGGTCTCCTATGTGTCTCAGAAGTGCAGAAATGCGACTTTGTGGTATTTGATGGCGGCCATTTTGAAATTCAAGATGGCGGCCAAAATACGGATTTAGAAGCCGGACTCCCCCTCCAAAAATGAATCATATGTGTTTATCTATCATCCTGCCAAATTTCATGCTTTTATCAAAAAGTGCACAATCATTTCACATATCTGCCGGACTAATGTTTCCGACTGGACATTCTTACCTTGTGAGATGTGTGAAGTCAAATATCCAAATTATGCGCAATATCGTGATAACTTCAGGCAGCTTACCCTTAGCATTTAATTACTGTTACAAATTATACCATATGTAAATGAAGACGAAAATAACAATGAAACGGCATGAACATGCCGAGTTTTGGTGAACGCGGATGTGATGCAACGACGGGCACACACTCAAGTTTTGCGCATCGGTTCACCGTGAATCTATATATTTAAATTTGAGAGTTGTGTCGTCCTAGCTATTGGGTTAAAATATTGACATACATGTATAGCTGTTTAACTGATGGTGTGAACTGACGTTGAATTTCTTTGCTGCTGGTCTACTTGATGTATAGACAATTGGTACCTAAAATTGAATTACTGAGTCCTTGGCTGACTGGCGTGACGCGCATCACTCAATATATACAACCTGGAATGGAGGCGTCAATAGTTTAAATTCGATATTTCGATACCTCGGCATTCGATGTTTGCAATATTCAATCTTTCTCGTGATATATTCAATAATTTCTCATTCACTGGATAATTCGTTGAAAAAAAAACCCCAAAACATTTAACTTCCATAGCAGAGGTGTTTTAGTGCAATATGTCAGTTCGCCCACAGGGCTTCTTTCCTATGAACATGCTCATCTCCCATGTTGTCGTGTAGCCAATTCACAGATGTATAAGTTTATCCTTTAGCGTAATATTCCGGTTATATATCAGGGTCATTATATGTGCCTATTTCCATTTTCCTAAATTAGGCACCAAGAGTACTAGTAAAATGTCACCCACGGAGGTGCCACCCACGATTTTTTTATTCGAATCAAGGGAATTGCGTTAACGTGATGATATTAGATTAGTCAATAAAATATTTTGGTTACATTCTCTATACTCTCGCGTTGGAATGTCCATGTCTATGTTCAGAGTGAGAAAACGGCCTCGTCTGACACATAAAAGTAAATCCACATATGTCGATAGAGAGAATCACGTTGAATAGCAAATTATATGGCAAATCAACAGCAATCACCGGATGTTTTCTTGTCATACTCCAAATTACAACACATATGGGAAGATGTGATCATACTGGGATCATACTGACGGAGCCACATGACTTCACAGAATAGTCGTCTGGTTATCCTATTCTAAAGCACATACCAAGAATCTAACGATTCGTGATATGTGTTGTATCTCAGGTACGCTTTCGTTGTAACTGCATGTTCATGTGGCAACTTAGATGATATCACCACACGGCCCCTAGCACCGGTATAAGCGGTATAAGATACAAATCTACAGAGCTATGATGGAAATGCTCTGACAACTCGTATATTGGTAATTGATGAGCTGTTTCGATGTGACAACTCGTACACTGGGGATTGGTGAGCTGTATCGTCGTCAGATGAAAATGACGGCATTTAACACACAAGACTAGTCTGTAAGGCCCGATGTCGACCCAGCATCAACTTCTCACAAATGCCAACATATATCAAAGACCAAAAGTTCTGTACAGGGGGCGGGCCTCGGGGACGAAACGTCAACCACCAGAATCTCGCCATATACAGGTAAAAATTACAACACATATAAGGGAAGTGGGAATAGGTGCCGACATACTGACAGAGCCACATGACTTCATAGTATAGCCTGCCGGTTAACATATTCTAAAGCACATACCAAGAATCTAACGATTCGTGATACGTGTTGTATCTCAGGCACGCTTTTATTATACCTGTTCATGTGGCAACTTATATAATTTCTTGCGCTTGACAGGAGGAAATAGCACGAAATTACTTTCTCCTGGGGGAGCAAGAATCACATGTGGAGGTGTGAAATGTTATAACAGGTGGGCGTCCTGTGAGCTGTTATAACATTGGCGGGGGTTTCTGGTTTAAATAGAGGTCAGTTGTATGGTCAGGCCATCTCGTCAGCGGTTTGCTAAGCATTAACACACGACAGTGTTAGACCCCGTGTTTCATCCATATAGCCTGGTGTCGCTATACGCCATCAGTTTGTCTGTACGTCTTCAACAACCATTTGCAGATTTCGATCCTTACCGGAGTATATGGCCGCTTAATCAAACGGCGTTGTGCGTTCTTTCCGGCATAGTTGACATGGACAGGCAGTCCGTACAGGAAAAAAAAAATTGGACGATACTCCATGCAAAATTTGACTCTTCCAGAGAGATAATACTGATTTGCTGGATCAGATAATCAAACATTGCCCGTTTAACACGAAAAGAGTTCCCATGGAAAGGAGTTCCCATGTAAAAGAGACGGCAACATTACAGCATAACTTTACGGTGAAATGAAGGCGGTTTGAGCCATATTAACGTGACCAGTACAGGATCTACAGTACGGTGAAGTTGATTTTGCAACTGATTTATCGACAGAGGGACACAGACTCTACGTGATCGTAAACAGCTGATTATTTGCGATTCATCTCAGACTGTTGGGAATCCCGGAATATTATGTGGTCACTGACCTTGCTACCAAGTCCGATGAAGACCGGAAGATTGCCAGGGCGGAAACGGCGGATGCGAGAGCTGATATACAAGATCGAGCAGCAGCTTGTTGCACGATGCAACCTGGTATGGTGGGATATATACCCCTTTTTCAGTATGATAGCTATGGATATGATATTTTGCTCTATGATAATATCTCATTTACTCTCGTTACAGATTTCACGAAGCATTTATGCAGTACGTGAATGCAATGCTCCTATATTTAATAAAGGTAGCCGGTGTTTCCCAGAACTTGTTTTGGAAGGCGAGATCAGCGCCGAACCCTTGAGTGTATGATGAAGGAAGGTTTGACAGATGAGCGGATGAGAATTTTCTGTCTTGTTACATGATCGCTGCATTGTGTAATGTATTTGATCGTCAGGAGTCAAAATTTCAGGTCCACTTCAGGTGTTGTAGACAATGCATTTTACCTTTTCAGAAACAGTTATATTGTGTATCTGATAGGTTGTTCAAGGCCAATCCCAACAGAATTCACCTCATGCTATTTGAAATGTATCATATTGATTAGAAATGACAGTTGCGCTACCAGTCCATTGTCCATTGTCTCTATTGATTACTATTGTCCTGTTGTGACGTGATCATTTGCATATAAATCTTGGAAGGGAAAGCATACTGTTGGTCAAGGAATAATGGAGATTTTTATATATGAGACTAATTCCTACGGAGTATTGTTGTTTTAACATAACTAAAATGGAAGTTGATGCCATGACACATGGAAATGAATTGAGCTGCATCAGCGCTACTGTGAAACATGTGAAATTCGGGAAGACATTTATATTTTGTTCTATGCTATTGAAAAATGGCCAAGATATTGGCAACCACAGGAGGTGGTGGTGATCTGATATTGAAATGTTAAAGAACTCGACACGGAAAAAATTGTCGGCAGTTCATATAGCTGTTTTTCATAGCTTTACAAATTATTTAAGAGCTCAAAAGAATGATAATGGTTTACAGACGACCAGAATATGGAAAGCATAATATACAAAGGAAGTATGAAATTTGTCTAAAAATGCCTAGCTATGTCGATTTTGAATTATGCTAACAGCAGAACGTTCATTTGGAAGTTCAACTGATACCACGCTAGAAAAAAGAATAAGCTGTTTATCAGAGTGGTGACTGGGGAATTCATGTTGTTTGAACATGTGAACAGTATGTATAGGCCGATTTGCCATTCATAACATTAAGAAATTCGGTCGATTCAATTCACGTTACTGGAATGCTGGGTGTGAGTATGTTGAACCGTTCACAACAGAACGGGCAAGTGAAAACAATTGCATTGTAGGTATATAGCTTCGCGAGTTTTGAAACAAATGTCTCACTGCAGGGCAAAGGGAACTAAGTTATTCCAAAGTGGTATTCTGCCCGATAATGTTCACTATTCCGCCCTATGTATGTTATTCCACAAACAATATATTCAAAATAACTTCTCCAAAATAAAGAACGTAGGAATGGTTTGTTTGGAGAGACCGATCTGTATTTTGATATGATTTTACAGAGGACTATAATGTTTATGTTTTCGTTACAGATATGTTGATGAATGTATTTGAACTAGGGGCGGTCTTTGTCCCGTCATATTGACAGCGCATTGGATGACGCTGGCCTGGAATGCATCGTCACAGTGGTTGTTACGGTTGATTTGTGTAAAAAATTTACATTATGCATGTAGATTGTTTGCACGGAAGAGAGGAGAGAATATTTATAGTTTGTTTTATGCTATTGAAACATGGTCAATATATTGACATCCACAAAGGGTACTGGTGATTGGCCAGTGATCCAATATTGAAATGTTATATAAAGAGCTCGACACGGAGAAAATTGACGGCAGTTCATATAATTGTTTTTGATAGTTTATAAATATTTTAAGAGCTCAAAAGAATTAAATGGTTTACAGACGACCAGAATATGGAAAGCTTAATATATGCAAAAGTATGACGTTTGACTAAAAATGCCTAGCACGTAGCATTTTGAATTGTGCTTACAGCAGAATGTTCATTTGGAAGTCCAGTTGATACCATGATAGAAAAATGAGGACTATAATGTTTATGTTTTCGTTACAGATATGTTGATGAATGTATTTGAAGCAGGGGCTGTCTCTGTCCCGTCAAATGGCATAGCGCATTGGAGGACGCTGGCCTGGATTGCATCGTCACGGTGGTTATCACGGATGATTTATGTAAAAAATTTGCATTATGCATGTAGATTGTATGCACGGAGGGGTGGAGTTCGTCACCTTGGCTGGAGATGCTTGGCGCACTGCTACGGACACAGGTTTTCAGAGCTTTTACATGCTATTTTATCTCTGTTTTTGCCTGGGCGGCGTCCGGTATCGATGAAGGTTACTCCATAGGGTTTTAAGCTTTCGGATTTCAATGCATTTCCCAACATTCATGAGAGATTTTGTAGAAATGATAAACAATTTGTTCGTTTGAGTGCAACGAATTAGAACATAATTGAGGCTAATAAGAGCTTGTTGACTACACTTATCACTTAGAAAAAGCTAAGTAAACGGTGAATTATTAAAGCTAATACGGTTATCGAACATAAGTGGATCAGAGACGTTTTGCTATGTGTTTACTTGCTAATACTGATTTATTGTGGGTTCAGTTGTTTTTCTGTATATTAAGCACTCAGTCCTTGTGCTTTTTGATGGTTATATGATTGCTTATCAAAAATCGAAGACAGTCCTTCACTAAGATGGCACGTGCCTGATAACAGGGCGAACGGGATCATATCTGTGTCCCGTTTATAACACTGAGAGATATTTAATTATGACTGAGATATCTGAAATGTCAGAGAATACTTTTAGGAGTTTTGTTAAAATCTTTGCCATATTCGGGCAAACAGATATTTTCACTGAATGATTTTCACGTTAGTTGGAAAGAGGAAACGATAAAGATTCCTATCACTTACTTGCTTTCTTTGACTCTCGGCTAGCACCGCATGACAATTCCAAATATGTGTTGTTGAATGTGTTATTGCGTAAGGGTGCAGGAGAAATATAATTTCTTGCGCTTGACAGGAGGAAATAGCACGAAATTACTTTCTCCTGGGGGAGCAAGAATCACATGTGGAGGTGTGAAATGTTATAACAGGTGGGCGTCCTGTGAGCTGTTATAACATTGGCGGGGGTTTCTGGTTTAAATAGAGGTCAGTTGTATGGTCAGGCCATCTCGTCAGCGGTTTGCTAAGCATTAACACACGACAGTGTTAAGACGAAAGGCGGGAAATGAAAGTATTCATTTGACTGTATCTGATATGGTTGAAAAAGAAATCTTTATTTCTTAGGTCAATAACATGGCGTATGTATTCAAATAAAATGTACATATGCTTGTCATCTTGCTGCTACGCTCATTTTGGAGGTGGTGTTATACATTGGTGCATTTGAGTAAAACGACTGTGAATGAACAGTACTTGTAGCATTTTTTATTTTGAATGAGATTATACCGATCGTATATGATATTATTTCTATGAGCCTGAAGGGCCTTAGATTATTTGATGGCCCATTTTGCAGTTGTACATATCCATCAAAAAGATATGCGCATATCGCTAAGCTATAGAGTTTGATAAAATATTGAAGTATGCAATATTGAATATGGATATTTGGATGGGCTGTATGTATTTGTCTACATTTGATATGTACATGACGGTTTGTCATCTTTTTTATGCATTTTCCATATTTTGAAAGTGGTGTTATACAGGTTTTGGTTCGTAGAAAACCACCGGAGTGACCTCAAAACAGTACGGTATGTGTACTGTTCGATGCATTTTTCATTTTGAATGCGCTTATACCCAGCGTATGTGATATTATGCTTTTGAGGCTGAAGAGCCTTAGAATATTTGATGACTGATAAAGAGGTTGTACGTTTTCGTTTACCAATAGGATACGGTAATATACTGATGCTAGTAATACGATTTTAATATAATATTGATGTAATGCAATATTGAATATGCATAGTTGGATGGTCATTAGAATATGCTAGATGTATTGACTTGTCCATATCAGTGAGGCCATATGCTTTTGTCATTTTACCTGCATTTGTGCCTTTTTGAAATCGGTATTATACATGTTTTGTCTAATGCATTTGAACAAATCGACTTGTGAGCAAACAGCTCTTGTAATGTTGTTCGAAGAACTTTTCATTTTGAATGAACATATAGCGATCGTATATATTATGCTTTTTGAGGCTGAAGAGCCCTTAGAATACTCGGTCTACAAAGCGGTTGTAAATATTGTCTGTCAATAGGATACGTGAATGTACTATTTCTAGTAATATGACTTTGCTATAATATTGAATTATGCAATTTTTTATATGCATAGCTAGATGCGCTGTAGAGCCATTAGAATACTGGGTGATCTGAATGGTGAGCTGAAGAGCCACTAGAATACTTGGTGAGCTAAAGAGCCATTAGAATACTTGGTGAGCTGAAGAGCCATTAGAATACTTGGTGAGCTGAAGAGCCATTAGAATACTTGGTGAGCTGAAGAGCCATTAGAATACTTGGTGAGCTAAAGAGCCATTAGAATACTTGGTGAGCTAAAGAGCCACTAGAATACTTGGTGAGCTAAAGAGCCACTAGAATACTTGGTGAGCTAAAGAGCCACTAGAATACTTGGTGAGCTAAAGAGCCACTAGAATACTTGGTGAGCTAAAGAGCCACTAGAATACTTGGTGAGCTAAAGAGCCACTAGAATACTTGGTGAGCTAAAGAGCCATTAGAATACTTGGT
>JAVTVY010039316.1:0-15857 GCA_036873755.1 Hanleya hanleyi | reverse complement strand
ATGTTGCCTCAACGGTTTCCTGGTCTGCCCGACGATGATTAGAATAAACGGTTCAAAGCGAACATGACCGAAGATGGAACTTTCTGGAATGGAGACTTCTGATTGGACAAGAATACATCTAACGGACAGGAACGAATATGACAGATGCAAATGGTGGCCCCTAATTGGACAAGAGTGTTCTTGAATTGTAACACCAAGTGGATAATGGAGATATTGACCAATGTTACGTTCTTCGTGGTTAAACTGACCACCACCCCCATCGGATGAAAGTATTCACCCATGCACTGATAGATACTCAGAATGCGCAAACAACTATCTGAGGATATGTTGCCTCAACGGTATCCTGGCCTGCCCGACGATGATGAGAATAAACGGTTCAGATGGCACTTTCTGAAATGGAGACTTCTGATTGGACAAGAATACATCTAACGGACAGGAACGAATATGAAACATGCAAATGGTGGCCTCTGATTGGATGAGAATCTTCTTGAATTGTAAATATACCCAACGCGGCTCCCCCAGCGTGGGTATGATGTAACATTGGGGAGAATAAACTATATGAAAAAAACTTCTTGTTGTTGTTGTTCTCTCGTGTGTCATCTTGTTGTTGTTGCTGTTGTTGTTCTCTCTCCGGTCTATATCATGGCGTTATGTTAGAGTGTTAAGGTGTAACGACGAGCGTTGACGGGCATCACTGCATTTCGAAGAATTAGTGACAATTCCATGGAATATCAGAGCTTCTGATCTATTTCACCAGGGCGTTGAAGCATTAAGAATGGTGTTGGTAGGCGTTGCTACAAGATGACACCTCACACGGTCCATTTGGACCACGGATGGTCCATCTCTACACCAAATACCTCCTTTCACTGCCCCAAAATGCTCACTTTCGCTACTACTCCTACTGATGACGTCACCAATGACGTCACAGATGACGCGAACATACCTCAAATCGGGGTCTGCACGTCGAAAACTACAAGATGACACCCCACACGACGCATTCGGACCAAGGATGGTCCATCTCTACCCCAAATACCTTCCTTCCCTGCCCCAAAATGCTCACTTTCGCTACTACTCGTACTGATGACGTCACCAATGACGTCACAGATGCTGTGAACAGCCCCCAAATCGGGGTATACACCCTGAGAGCTACAAAATGACACCTCCCAGGACGCATTCGGACCAAGGATCTCCATCTCTACACCAAATACCTTCCTTTCACTGCCCCAAAATACCCACTTTACTTACTACTCGTACTGATGACGTCACCGATGACGTCACAGGTGACGTGAACAGACCTCAAATCGGGGTCGGTCACCCCGAGAGCTACAAGATGACACCTTCCAGGACGCATTCGAACCGTGAATAGTTCATGTCGACCCCAAATACCTTCATGTACTGCCCCAAAATGGTCACTTTACTTACTACAACCAACTGCGCATGCGCAGATTAACGCGACTTGCATTCAAAAACACACCATTCTGACTCTACCCCACACAAGCTTCACATTGATACCTCACACGACCCATTCGAACCGTGAATAGCCCATCTCTACCCCCAAACACACACCCACATACCCCCCAAAATGCCTACTTTCTATACTACGGGCCAGTCTGCGCATGCGCAGACTATTGAACACGGACGAACCATTAGTGTAGTCAAGTGCTCCTCCACGAGAGCTTCAAAATAAGACCTCACTCGACCCCATTGGACCATTAGGGACTCACCTAGACTCCAACATGTCCACCCCGTATGGCCCTATACACCCATAGCCATGCAGTATAGGCCTATGGGCCTACACAGGCCTCGGTGACTTTTTTTCAAAAATTTCACCGATTCGCTCCGGGACACTTCCTATCATGTTCTAAATGACGAGACTAAGAAAACGAGACCCCACAACCCTACCGCAAATGTATAGAAGTACGTTTCCCAGGGGACAAACATTGATCCTATACCCCAGTATGGGACTATATGGGTCTATATCGGTGACTTTTTTCAAAAATTTCATCGATTCGCTCCGGGACACTTCCTATCATGTTCTAAATGACGAGACGAGTAAAACGAGACCCCACAACCCTACCGCAAATGTATAGAAGTACGTTTCCCAGGGGGACAAACATTGATCCTATACCCCCAGTATGAGACTATATGGGGCTATATCGTACTTTTTCAAAAATTTCACCGATTCGCTGCGGGACACTTCCTATCACGTTTGTCTTGACGAGACTAAGAAAACGAGACCACACAACCTATACCGCAAATGTCGAGAAGTAGGTTTCCCAGGATGGTCCTATACCCCCATACACCATATAGGCATTTTCACGTAATTTAAAATAAAGTCCGTGTTCCGTATTTTTTCAGGAAAAATTTTACATCCATCCACCCATGCTTGAAATATACTTCACTTTGATACCTCATACAACTCCATCGGCTCATTAGGGGCTCCCCTAGCTCCAAAACGTCTAGGAGGACCCATACAAGGTCCAGTTTTCGACACTAGGTGACCACATCCCGGCGAAATGGCCAGTTTTCGACACCGGATGTGCCGCCATCTTGAACATACGTGCCGCCATCTTGGATATGGCCCATAATGCTCCGGGTCAAAATACTCGCTTCTGATTGGCTGAGAGCTCTGTGACGGATTTGAAATACTCGCTTCTGATTGGACGAGAGCTCCGCATTGCGTCTGCGCATGCGCAGAATGATATTCCTACCGCACACCCAACCCATCAGATGCCCCTTCACGAATGCTTCACTTTGATACCTCACTCGACCCCATTGGACCATTAGGGGCTACCCTAGATACCAAAACGGCTATTTTCATACCCTTGGGCCACCGCGCATGCGCAGAATGCCGATATTTCAACCCCACACCCAGCCCATTAGATGCCCCTTCACGAATGCTTCACTTTGATACCTCACTCGACCCCATTGGACCATTAGTAACTCCCCTAGCTCCAACACGGCTATGTCCATACCCTTGGGCCACCGCGCATGCGCAGAATGCCACTAGTTCACCCCCACACCCACTCCTTCAGATGCCCCTTCACCTAAGCTTCACTTTGATACCTCACTCGACCCCATCGGACCAGTAGTAACTCACCTAGCTCCCAACACGGCTATTTCCATACCCTTGGGCCACCGCGCATGCGCAGAATGACGCTAGTTCAAACCCGCTAGTCCAGTCAGATGCCCCTTCACCTAGGCTTCACTTTGATACCTCACTCGACCCCATCGGACCAGTAGTAACTCACCTAGCTCCCAACACGGCTATTTCCATACCCCTGGGCCACCGCGCATGCGCAGAATGCCGCTAGTTCAACCCCACACCCAGCCCATCAGATGCCCCTTCACCTAAGCTTCACATTGATACCTCACTCGACCCCATTGGACCAGTAGTAACTCCCCTAGCTCCAACACGGCTATGTCCATACCCTTAGGCTACACGAGTTGTCTCCCTTGCGTCAATGTGTGCAGATGGCGCTACGGTCGACGCCGTGATATGGAAAGGGCATCCCCACACCATCCTGGAGCCGCCATTTTGTTTGTTGTTTTCTTGCGGAGATACACGGGACAATAAACACTCGACCCTAGGGTGGTACAGATGCTAGACTGATCCTATTAACATGGTACAACACCTATAGATTATGTTTATTACTAGGACGTCAGCGAAATACTAGTACCCATCCTCCGCATGGCAGAACTGTACAACCCAGAACAAGTCTAGACACCAACGACAGTGACAATATCTGCAATCATGCAAAAACACCCCTCCTCCCCCTCTTTCTAGTCCAAGCCCCTGTGCTGGTTCAATAATTTCAGTCCGTTATGATTCGGGCTGTAATGTTATTCCTTTTACCGATGTAAAAGTAGTAACATGTCGCACAGGGTCGCCAACGACAAAAACAACCCCTCCCCCTCTTTCTAGTCCAAGCCCCTGTGCTGGTTCAATAATTTCAGTCCGTTATGATTCGGGCTGTAATCTTAAACCCACCACCTCCATCCCACCACCCATCCCACAGCCGCCATCTTAAACCCACCACCCATCCCACCACCCATCCCACAGCCGCCATCTTAAACCCACCACCCATCCCACCACCCATCCCACAGCCGCCATCTTAAACCCACCACCTCCATCCCACCACCACCAACCACGCCATCTTAAACCCACCACCTCCATCCCACCACCACCAACCACAGCCGCCATCTTAAACCCACCACCTCCATCCCACCACCACCAACCACAGCCGCCATCTTAAACCCACCACCTCCATCCCACCACCACCAACCACAGCCGCCATCTTAAACCCACCACCTCCATCCCACCACCACCAACCACAGCCGCCATCTTAAACCCACCACCTCCATCCCACCACCACCAACCACAGCCGCCATCTTAAACCCACCACCTCCATCCCACCACCACCAACCACAGCCGCCATCTTAAACCCACCACCTCCATCCCACCACCACCAACCACAGCCGCCATCTTAAACCCACCACCTCCATCCCACCACCACCAACCACACGCATGCGCACACCCCCCCAATACCCCCCCAAAACAGGTCGCTGTGACGTCACACGCATGCGCAGTGGGGGGTTGTTACGTCGAAATGCTCGGTGTATACTACTCACCTATAATCCTCTTATAATCCCATCAACGTTGCCTTCCTCACGGTTAGCGTTGTCAGTTTAAGCTGGCTAACGCATGAATTCTCTCGCCCGCACAAGGTTTTAATCGCCTTTACTGGCTCTAACATATGAATTACTATATGCTCCCACACCTTTATTATCAGCAGGATCGTGCGCTACCGTTTGCTAACGGTAATCGTCGCTATATCAGCTCTTCTGTTATTCGATTATACAAACAAACTTGAACTTACTCAATGCGACTTAACTGGGTATAGATGTATAGCTAGAAAATAGCTCCAGGGAATACTGGAAATAATGCTAATAGACAGCTCAACCGGGTTGTGGAAAATAGTGAGCAAAGAAAAATTCCTTTGCTAATGGGTTTGTGAAGCCAACAATTAATTTAGTCCATTCTCTCCGAACAGAACTACCTGAGTAAAATGCTGTGAAAGTCTTACAAATGTCAGGCAAAACTGCGTCGGCGTACGTTTAAAATTGTATGTCTTTATCGGTTTCTTATGCATTCAAGTATACAAGATTTTATATGCCTGAAATACGGCATCGTTAACCAAAACTAATCCCATACTTTCAATATCATCATATCTTCCGTTCTTATGTCCAAATATTATTCAAATTATAAGTATCATATTTACATATGTTTTACCCTTCTAAAATGCACATGAAAATGCCCAAAACAGGCAAAATTATTCAAACGTCAGTCGACGCTGTCTTATGTAAACTTTTGTTTGCGAGCTTCCACAATATAAAACGCGGATCTTTTCCATTTATGAAAAAGATTTCGTGTAGAATCGAAGCAAATGTTTGAATCACAATCGAAACAGCAAAATGATTTTTTGTCGATAAATCCCACAACTTCTTTGGCTATATCCCGGTTATTAAATTCACATTCATTCTGGGAGTTAAATTAAAAATCAAAGATTAGCATTATATAATCAAAAACACACGATCGAGCCTACTCATTTTTGTAGGAATATTGGAGGCTATTTCTTCAATATAATCACAGTACATACAGCTGAAATATTCTGAGAGAAAAAAAATATATCCCTGTGTTGCAGACGCGAAGCAATTGCAATTGTTTTTTTTTTTGTTACAAATTAACCAAGGATTTTAAACCTTTCTAATTCCATCCAAATAGAGTATTTCTGTCAAAACGAAATTAATAGGAATAATATTTCAAGTTTATTGCCCAATGCGTCTGTTTTATTTCATACCACACAACGGGCAAAATTCCAAAAGAAGTATGTACATACATAATAATACGTTATAATACAACAACAATAATATTATCCGTATCGGGATTCAATGAGCCCAATAATATCATGCTCACACTTTATAGGGATATTTATTGAAGGAGGTAATGCTATTGATTTGAGTTTACAAGCACACAATTCCCGACATAGCGTGAAAGTAATTGTGACTTATCTGACAATTCATTCGCTGCATTTAGAAGAAGACTATATCAATTGGTCGAGAGCCAAAAACGCAGAAGTTGCGCGCCACGCATTTTACTCCCAGTGCAATCAGAGGGTATATCCGACTGTATGAAGGACGCAATCTGATGGCATGAGAATGCGGAAACTGGACATCAGTACTTTCATTGTCCAAGTAGTTGCGATTTTAATTTTCTTTTTCTTTCCAGGGTATGTGTCCACTCATGATAATTAAAGTAGCTGAAACAATATTACTTCATTTATGTTGCCACTTAAATGAGCTTAATAGTGCGTGTGGGGGCAGAATTTACAAGGAGACTACAATGCCTTGTCAATAGTCTTATCATTAGGATGTACTGAACGTAAAATCCATGCTATGGCTATTATAAACATATATTAAGCATAACATGGGTAACTATTTTCATCAGAGATGTTTGCGCATGCGTCAGATATCGCGGTCTTCGCAGTCAACCTATCATATGTATTGAATAAAAACTTCACATTTGTCTCTATTTACTTTCTTAGCGGTTAATATCATCAGAAAGTATGATAAATATGCTTTCTTGAGGTACTAATACTGTAAATAAAATAATATTTTTCTTGCTCCTTTTTGTTTCCATATTTAACACCTCTGTTACATATTAAGGCATGGGACCGATTGAAAAATCGCATTTTACCCCGTTTAATCCCAGATAAAAAGCACTTTGCTTTATTTTTGTGATCCAGCCGTTGATTCTGACTTAAGTTTACTTGCTATGGAATACAGATATTTAGAAATTAATGGTCGCCGCAGCAGCTAATTGCTTCCTTTTAACTTTGAAAGCTGTAAAATGTGCCGATTCGTCGATGAGAATCGTATTTCGCCAGAGTGATGTGAGGCAGCTCGCCAAGTGTTATGTATAAAACGGCTTAATCGCCGGTGAATTTTAATCCGTTCCGTACAACAGAGGGTGTTTACCGTTTGAGGCGCTTTATACGCCAAAACCCAAACGAGATTTTCAGCTTCATTAAATTCAATACACAGAGGACGTACTATACAAAATGGTATCAGTCTTGTAAAACACTCATGTCACAAAAACGGTCTTCACTTTCTAGTTTCTTCTTTTGATGCCTCTCCGTGTCTTTCAGTCTATGCGCAGTCTTTCGGTTCCCTGCAATAAGAGTCGCGTCAATTAGACATGTTGAACGACGTGTCCCTCAAAGAAGAAAAAAGTGTTATCATGACAGATGCTATAGTATGATTAGTAATTATTTATATTAGCATGAATCACAAAACAGATGAACTACCCTGTCAGTTATCGCCAATGAGAGTTATATAATAACCACCGCAGTGTAAATGATTAGAATCATACAGTTTCATTGATCCGTGATAACTACCAATTAACTCGTGAAGTAATTGTGTCTTCATCTCATTAGGTCTCGATATCTTCAGTCATATTCCGTCAAATAAATGTTTTTTTTCAAATGTGAGACACATATGATGATACATTACCAATCAAATAAGGTAATTTTCGGTGCGGTGTTACTGATAGCATGCTATGCATAGCTTTAGACATATTTTTCCCTATTTTTCTTTATTTACACTATAGCTCCGCAATATAACAATATCTAAAGGAATCCTTTACGGTCCATTCAAATTGTTCCGAGTTCTTATCATTTCAATTCGTCATTGTAACGGGTATTTAAAAGGACTGGCCTGAGTGAGTTGCTAAATTCAATCCTCATTTGATAATCCTCCGATATTCCCTGAACTTTATGAGATATAACGACGAACTATTTCTTGTGAATTCTGCCATTTTCCGTAGCATTAATTCTATGGTTGCTGACTATGTTGTGAAGTTGAGATTTTATTATCTGTAATTTAAATAACCGTCCAAATTATGTCGGCGTCGTAGCTCCAATTATCAGATCGTATGATCTGTTATCTCCGACACATGTTGACAGGTTATTGTCAAAGCCATGATTAATCCCCTCCCCGTGATAGAACCTTAGTTTTGGTATACAGATCGCATACGGAATCCCAGGTTTTCCAGTTTGAAAATGCAGAACGAGATAAAGCCTCTCAATATTATGATACTAACGGATTTGAGTAAGTTTATTTTGGTAAACAGATAACCCATTCATTTAAAACAACAAGATACACAGGATAGCGGACTGCTTGTTGCACTTGTTTCGTACATTCTCTAACTACATACACGAAACGCTACAGGTATGTACCGGTGTGGTACATGGTTTAGCATAATGCTAACCGACTACAGCCGACGCGTGCCAAACTCATTCTGTGTTTCATGAGCCTTCTGAGTTGTTTTCAAAATGTGTACCGATACCGATTCAGACAATAGTAATTTGTTGAGAAACCTGCCAGACCGCCATATAGCATAGACTAATAATTTACACATTTAGACTTGAAAACGTTTATCTACGATTATGTGCCTCACCGAAGGACAGAGGGCGTTAAACGTGTGACAATGGAGCGAATCCGATTTTCGTCTATTTTTATAGATGCACAAACCACTGAAAACAGCAGCACCTGATATGTAGTAAAGTGGTTGAGCACATCTTCAGAAACCTATTTGATATAAAATAGTCGCCACCAGAAATGACCCACCGAACTAAGTAGCCTTGCCAGCAAAGCTTTTAATTTTATCTAAAATATTGCTTATATACATCTTGTCTTATGTGACATAACTTTTATACGTTTTTGGGGCAAATATATTTTGCAAAATTGTACTAATAACAATATCTAAGTTATCCTGTTATAAATCCGTCTTGAAAACTTACATCGCTTGTC
Organism: Hanleya hanleyi; assembly: GCA_036873755.1. Classification (NCBI taxonomy): domain Eukaryota; kingdom Metazoa; phylum Mollusca; class Polyplacophora; order Lepidopleurida; family Hanleyidae; genus Hanleya; species Hanleya hanleyi. The sequence continues at coordinate 6,986 of JAVTVY010039316.1, read as the reverse complement.
TCGCTTGGTTTGTAGAACGTTATAGCGGTCTCCTTCATTCAAGTTTTATTTAAATGTGACGTCATGCTACGTCATTCGGATGAATGAGCGAGGACCACTATAACGTCATGATGATCCAAAAACAACGGGAGGCAAGCGATGACGTTTTTAAAAGTTCTGGCTTTCGTTTCTGGTGGTATAAGTTTTGACTTCTCATATACCCAAAATAAAACAATAACCCACAGAACTATTACCACACATATTTGTAACAACTATAGAAGTTTATGTTTTATGACATTTTAACAGAACATTGGAAAGCTTTTCAATTCACCTTTAATATTGCATTTCTACACTATGAAGGATTGGAGTTAGTGAGTCTGAACAGTTACTCTCAAGCTGCTCACCAATAGGCTCACGCAATAAATTAGGGCCATGTATTCACAAACTGTAATCAATAAAAAGTAAGAAGGGTTTTGTTTTGTCAAATAACGCCATGTATCGTATTATTGTTGCAAAAATAAAAAGCACCATCAAACGAATTTGTGTACTCTTGATATATTGCTGAAACGCTGGATCAGTCTGGATCACTTCATCTTCATTTCATCAAGCGAATTTCTACATTCCCACTTCATCTTCATTTTATCAAGCGAATTTCTACATTCCCACTTCATCTTCACTTTATCAAGCGAATTTCTACATTCCCACTTCATCTTCATTTTATCAAGCGAGTTTCTACATCCCCACTTCAACTTCATTTTATCAAGCGAATTTCTACATTCCCATTTCATCTTCATTTTATCAAGCGAATTTCTACATTCCCACTTCATCTTCTTTCTATCAAGCGAATTTCTACATTCCCACTTCATTTTCATTTCATCAAGCGAATTTCTACATTCCCACTTCATCTTCATTTTATCAAGCGAATTTCTACATTCCCACTTCATCTTCATTTTATCAAGCGAATTTCTACATTCCCACTTCGAACTTCCCTTGATATATCTGGCCCCCTTCAATGTTCAAAGAACTTATAAATAGATATACAAGCGTCTAGTCCGTCATTCATAATTCAGCCGTCGTCCATGAAAGAATATCCGCGTCCATAATCCAAAGACCTATTCCATATCTATATAACAGTATTAGCACCAAATTCAAAAAAAGACAATCATAGTATACATAAACATAGGCTAGTTTCCTGCAAGAGAGAAGCGGTCAACAGTTTTCAAGAGACGGTCAACAGTTGACACGAGACGTCAATGAACTCGAAAACATTTGAAATTCGAAATGGGTCGAAAAAGAGCGTTATCGATTGGCTGACCTAAATAGTGGGCACCATATTAGGAGGAAGGACGCCGCTAATAGAGGATGATGTCACTCTACTCCCAATCGACGTGAACGTTCTGATTGGTTCGTCTCTCGTTCATAGGTGAAATTTACACCTCGGATTTTGAACACTGAAGGGGTCAGATAAATCAAGGCAGGTTCGAAGTGGGAACGTAGAAATTGACTTGATAAAATGAAGATGGGATCACTTTGGGTAGTACTTACAGTCCCCTGACTCATCTTCTCACACCAGGTCGACTTCTACGTTCACACTTTAAACCAGATCGAAGTGTGAACGTCCCATTGACAATGTATCAGATAAATAAAGTGCAAAATCAATGTAAATATAATGATATTCTTTTCCTCTTGATCCTGTGTCCACCTAATATGAATCCGCGACATTTCGGAATGCGGCATTTCGACACAAAGTGAAGAGTATGACATTTCGGCACCTTTTTTTACAAGCCAAATTATACGAACAATTAAGATTTTCACATATTATTTAACATATGTTTAACATATAAACAGGCCATATTAAGGGTTAGCAAGTTGTAGATTCTTTGGTCGCGAATATCTGCGACATTTCGGCAACTTTTTTTCACATAATGCAGTTGGTTCAAAAATACATGTTGTCATTCTATTACTATTAAAAACCTCATCAATCAAACTTAATATGTCGAAAAAATGTTATCGAACTGTCGCGGGTAATCGTGGGTGACTACGAGAATCTACAACTTGATAACCCTTAAAATGATCTATTTATATGTTAAACATATGTTAAAAAAGAATATAAATTCTGCCGAAATGTCGTACCCTTCGTATTAACTTTGATCCAGTTTAATGCTGATTCATTGAAAATATGTGACCTATGCTATATAGCAACTGCTTGGTGAAACATTGATTTTAAAGTTTAAAAGTTATTCAGAAAATGGAAAGGAAAGGTACAACAGACACTAAGTTGGATAAATTTTAACGAATTTTATTACAATTTCCAAAACATCCAACGTCCAGAATATAAATTACATTCAGTTTAAAGTTCGCCGAGGTTGTGTTTGTAAAATGGTCTGTAAGTTAGAGTTGCATAATAGCTTAAGTCGGGAAGGGGACTTTAGCATGATCGTGGGAATAACGGTGAGGGAGCATATGGTATTTAATAAGATAAGCCCAGCGAAGGCTGCTTGAACCTTGTACGGGCAAGATAATTTATGCGTTTAGCCAGCTTAAGCTGACAACGCTAACCGTGAGGAAGGCAACGTTGAAGCGATTATAAGAGGATTATAGGTGAACAAAGGCTGCTCGATACAGCGTGATGATCGCCACGTTCTTTGCTCGCTGTTCAATGAACGTGCGAAAAGTTACGATAGATTGCTGAACCCAACGTGAACAAAGTCAGCTTAGTCCACAGGCATTTGATAAGGGTCAGTAATGGATGGGTTGTCATCAGTCACCAATTTGTCTTTGTAATGATTAAAATGATATGTATGTGTAGTGTACTCGCCCTTCTCATGCTGTTATATATACCCCATATACTAGTAACATGGAGTCAGTATGGATGGATGCTCTCTGGCCCACAGTTAGTTATTCATTTGATAAATGAATCACAATTGACCTTTATGTGGGTGTAGTAACAAATAAAACTTTATATACTCAATATTGTCATAATGTTATATATACCCCATTCTTCTAACACGGAGTGAAGGTGAATCACTCGCCATCTTGTTTGAAATTCTCTTAACAACGTTTTCCGAAACGTACTCAAGTACGAGTCGTTTGATTGGTCAATGCACTGGTTGCTACGCAATCTAGCCCCAGAACTCACTTTAGCTGCGAAAACTGACCAATACGGAAATAGCCGAACGTGAGATTGGTTGCTACGGTCATCACAAATTCCATGGAATGCGGAAATCTACTTTTCAGAGAGACGGCATTTCACTGATCAGAGAGCTGACAGAGACAGCGATATTGGCCTATCAAATGCCGTGTATCTCCTCATCTTCGGTTGACGTTGTTAACAAAATTGTTTCAACCATATTTGTCGAGTTACATGAAATACATCTTTTTGTTGCAGTAAATAATTAAAATCAATGCAGCAGGTACGTTCAACAAACATCATTTATTGAATAAAAGGTATGTGCAAAGTATGAACTGTGACTTTTCCCTTGGAAATTTCTATCTAAATTCTGGTTGTAATGGACAGTGCGGTACCTTGTCTGCGACCTTAGTTGGTTGGGTCCATATATGTAGATACATAACTACCACGGATAATTAGGATATTACTGATATACCCATCTTATACTGACCCTTATCAAATGCCTGTGGCTTAGTCCAGACAGCTCAGACAAGGCATTTCAAAGCGAACGTGAGCAACATCACGCTAAATGCACAAAATGTCATTTCTCACGTTGTCCTAGTTCACAGTGACAGTTACGTGAAACTAGTATACCGGTACAACAAACCACGCACCGCATTTTATTCTGTCCTGTGTTGATAATGGTGATGGGATGTGGAATTCTAACGTCAACAGTTGTCTTCTCCATGATTTCATTTTTACGAACTATTGAAGTATAGAACAAGGATACTTCGACGTGCTTACTGGTGTCAAACTGACGTCTTTGAATTCCGCCTCTGAAGTTGCATCAGATTGGAGCTTTTCTCATTCTAGTGCACGGCAGTGTTTATCGGCCTGCCTGACCAAAGAAGGCTGTTGGGCAGTGAAACTGAATCTGAATATCTCTAAAACTATCGACTATAAAAAGATAATAGATTGTCAGTTTTATACGTTTACTCAACCACCAAGTATTCTGAAAGCAGATCCCGCGTCCAAAACTGCGTTACGTAAGTATACAAATCTTCCATTATCATCTCTTGTGCTTACTACACCTTTAAGGATACTGACCCGTCTTGACTGAAGAAAACGGCCATTTTTTTAATTATTCAATTTCAATATCCAACATTAGATCTTCCTTCTGTTGATTTACATCCGAAGATCTGATTATTCCAAATTCACATTCCAGCAATATTCCACCCCAAAGATGTGTTTCACCGATCAAATAGCTGTGTTTCATGCAGGCTAAATACCCTTGTTTGATAAAGTCAACGCTCAGTCAAAAGTGACGTGAAACAGCACCGATGGACGTTTGAAAATGGGCTTTCGTCTGTGTGTTTGGGGGTAGTAGTAGGTAAAACTGAAATTGGGTCCTTTTTATGCAAATGAGATGAATTTGTGGAGCAAGTGTGGAGCTCTCGACCAATCAGAAGCGAGTATTTCAAATCCGTCACAGAGCTCTCGTCCAATCAGAAGCGAGTATTTCAAATTGACCAAAAAGTTACCTCCAGCACAGGAGAGTTCCAATTTTTCCAGGTCAAAAATAGTTCCATGTATTCATCCGCGGTGATACGGTTTTGGTGGTGATGCGGTCGAGGGGAAAAGCTTCCGCGGAGAAAAAGTAGTCCCTAGATAAAATGGTCCGATTGGGTCGAGTGAGGTATCAAAGTGAAGCTTATGTGAAGGGGCATCTAATGGGTTGGGCTTGGGGTTGAAATATCGGCCTTCTGCGCATGCGCGGTGGCCGAAGGGTATGAAAATAGCCTTTTTGGAGCTAGGGGAGCCCCTAGTGGACCGATGGGGTCGAGTGAGGTATCAATGTGAAGCATTCATGAAAGGGGATCTAATGGACTGGGTGTGGGGTTGAAATAGCGGCATTCTGCGCATGCGCGGTGGCTCAAGGGTATGCAAATAGCCGTGTTGGAGCTAGGGGAGCCCCTAATGGTCCAATGGGGTCGAGTGAGGTATCAAAGTGAAGCCTAGGTGAAGAGGCATTCAGGCAATGGGGTGGGTGCATGTAAAATTTTTCCTGAAAAAAACAAAACGGAAAACGGACTTTATCGAAAAACCTGGGAAAATGCCTATATGGGGTATGGGGGTATATAGGTCGCCGGGCTTAACGGGGCTCGCCTGTCAATAGAGTTATCTCCCCCTAGTTCCAGGGTGGGTGTATGTAAAAATTTTCCTGAAAAAATACGGAACACGGACTTTATTCTAAATTACGGGAAAATGCCTATATGGGGTATGGGAGGTATAGGACCATCCTGGGAAACCTGCTTCTCGACATTTGCGGTATAGGTTGTGGGGTCTCGTTTTCTTAGTCTCGTCAAGACAAACATGATAGGAAGTGTCCCGGAGCGAATCGGTGAAATTTTTGAAATAGTACGATATAGCCTCATATAGTCCCATACTGGGGTATAGGACAGATGTTTGTCCCCCTGGGAAACGTACTTCTATACATTTGCGGTAGGGTTGTGGGGTCTCGTTTTACTCGTCTCGTCATTTAGAACATGATAGGAAGTGTCCCCGTGCGAATCGGTGAAATTTTTGAAAAAGTACGATATAGCCCCATATAGACATATATATATAAATATATATTCCCATACTGGAGTATAGGTTCAATGTTTATCCTACTGGGAACCCTACTTCTCGACATTTGCGGTAGGGTTGTGGGGTCTCGTTTTTCACGTCTCGTCATGTAGAACATGATAGGAAGTGTTGTGGAGCGAATTGGTGAAATTTTTGAAAAAAGTCACCAAGGCCTGGGTAGGCCCATAGGCCTATACTGCATGGCTATGGGTGTATAGGGCCATACGGGGTGGACGTGTTGGAGTCTAGGTGAGTCCCTGGTGGTCCAATGGGGTCGAGTGAGGTCTTATTTTGAAGCTCTCGTGGAGGAGCACTTGACTACACTAATGGTTCGTCCGTATTCAATAGTCTGCGCATGCGCAGACTGGCCCGTAGTATGGAAAGTAGGCATTTTGGGGGTATGTGGGTGTGTGTTTGGGTTAGAGATGGGCTATTCACGGTTCGAATGGGTCGTGTGAGGTATCAATGTGAAGCTTGTGTGGGGTAGAGTCAGAATGGCGTGTTTTTAAATGCATGTCGCGTCAATCTGCGCATGCAGTTGGTTGTAGTAAGTAAAGTGGCCATTTTGGGAGGAGTGAAGGAAGGTATTTGGGGTCGAGATGGGCTCCTTCACGGTTCAGGCTGCGTCCTGGAAGGTGTCATCTTGTAGTTTCTCGGGGTGTACATTCCGATTTGAGGGATGTTCGCGTCATCTGTGACGTCATCGGTGACGTCATCGGTACAATGTGCGAAAGTGGCCATTTTCGGGCAGTACATGAAGGTATTTGGGGTCGAGATGGGCTATTCACGGTTCCGAGAATGTCGTCCTGGAAGGTGTCATCTTGTAGTTCTCGGGGTGTACATTCCGATTTGAGGGATGTCCGCGTCATCTGTGACGTCATCGGTGACGTCATCGGTACGAGTAGTAGCGAAAGTGGACATTTTCGGGCAGTACATGAAGGTATTTGGGATCGAGATGGGCTATCCACGGTTCGAATGCGTCCTCGAAGGTGTCATCTTGTGGTTCTCGGGGTGTACATTCCGATTTGAGGGATGTTCGCGTCATCTGTGACGTCATCGGTGACGTCATCGGTACGAGTAGTAGCGAAAGTGGCCATTTTCGGGCAGTACATGAAGGTATTTGGGGTCGAGATGGTGCGGTAGGAATAGCATTCTGCGCATGCGCAGACGCAATGCGGAGCTCTCGTCCAATCAGAAGCGAGTATTTCAAATCCGTCACAGAGCTCTCAGCCAATCAGAAGCGAGTATTTTGACCTGGTGCATTATGGGCCAT
>JAVTVY010039315.1:0-16383 GCA_036873755.1 Hanleya hanleyi | reverse complement strand
GGACTGTTATATATCAGGACTTGATCTATGGACTGTCCTATGTCATGACTGGATGTATGGACTGTCTTATGCCATGACTGGATGTATGGACTGTCCTATGTCATGACTGGATGTATGGACTGTCCTATGCCATGACTGGATGTATGGACTGTCCTATGTCATGACTGGATGTATGGACTGTCCTATGTCAGGACTGGATGTATGGACTGTCCTATGTCAGGACTAGATGTATGGACTGTCATATGCCATGACTGAATGTAAGGACTGTCCTATGTCATGACTGGATGTATGGACTGTCCTATGTCATGACTGGATGTATGGACTGTCCTATGCCATGACTGGATGTATGGACTGTCCTGTGTCATGACTGGATGTATGGACTGTCCTATGCCATGACTTGATGTATGGGCTGTCCTATGTCTGGACTGAACGTATGGACTGTCCTATGCCATGAATGAATGTATGGACTGTCCTTTCTCAGAACCAGATGTGTGTACTGAATTTAGACTCATTTAGACGTTCCGATAGTGAAAATGATTTTCGGTCATGTATGGACTGTCCTACGCTGTATCCTATGGCCATGTCTTCGTATGTTGATACATTTCAGATACCTAACGGGAGATAAACCCGGTAAGATGAAGACATTATTGCTGGCATCGATTCTTGTGGTATTGACCGCCATCGCACTGAAGCAAGGTGAGTCTACAGTTAACATTAAATATCCTTAAAAATTGATTGGCGATGAAGTTTATATGAGGAATGTGCAAAATAAGTATTCTTTGGAGTATTTAATTGCGCATGATTAATTCGCAGAGCAGATTTTGTAGGTGTTTCTGTTGTTTCTATTTACCATCCGGTGTTTTTTATTCCTTAACGTACAAGGAACTGTCAGTTTCAATGTGTTACTCTAAAGAATGATGGCAATTATGAGGTCGCCCACACTTGGACACGAACTAAAAGCTGTGGAGGTAATCTGGTACATTTTATGGCCGGTTTCTATGTTATAAGCTTTAAATTCTGAGCTTCCATATAACCTAATCACATACTGAGTAAGGACACTGGGAATGGAGGGCAGAACATGATTTCATACAATTTCATTGGATTAAAATCGTCTTTTGTCAGAAGAAGTAGAAGTAGCCTCATTGGGTAGTAACTTCCACATTTCGGTTGTATCCGTCATATGCGAAGCATAACAGAGAAATGCAAAAGAAACGGAAGAGTGTATAGCCAAAGTGAGGGTATACGACTCTGTCGAAAAACGGGAGCCTAATTGTCGTTATTGGATATGCCATATAAAATAAATCAACGAGTGGTTAATGTGTTTTTCATGTTTCATTTAGTTGTTGATGGCTAGTGAAGTTGACCTTGACTTTTGACCTCATTGAAATTACCCAACACATCGCCTCTCTCATAAATGTTATTACATGTAAAGAAAAATGATATTTTCACTGGTTTCCGGATATTTCCTCCACCGTGACCTTTTGACCGTGATATGTGTTTTATTTGCCATAAGTTTGATGTACCGGTATTCCTGAAGTTGGAGGGCAATCTACATCTCTGAACTGGAGTAACATTTTTTTCAATAAGTTTTAGCTTTTTGGGGTCACAATGACTTTTTGATCTCATTATTGGTGCCTGACTTATCGTCTTCCTTATAGTCTATATATCAATACAATGGTGCTGATATATATCTGTCTGACCTTAGTATTTCTTAATCCCAGGTCTAAATCCTAGTTTTGTTTTACCAGGAAAACCTGGCGCGCATTCAATATCAGTTTTCATCGATCACGAGTGAAAAAAACAACGTTTATCTGTCGAGGACAGTGACAAGTTATGTTTGATAATAGCAAGTTAAGCAGAAGCTCATGTTTATTCGAAAATTACAACGTGATGTTAAGCTATGCATACTCCACTCTCCACTCGGTGAGGATTTTGGTTGGCCAAGAATCATGCGCATAAAGGCTATGTCTGAGAGTAAGGGGGTACACAAGTTGATGCCAAGATGGTTCTTCGGAGGGTGTGTTCAGAGCATTGGAATAAAGATCATATTTTAGTTTTTCGTATCATTTCCTTATAAATCGGTGTAGGAGAAATGAACACCGAAGTTATTGAAGAGAAGATATATTTGATTTCGGCGTATAGTAATGTCAGATGTACAACATTCTTGCCTTTCGCCGCAGATATGGTATCGATATCTAGATTCAAAATTACTCCCTAGATCCCACAGTACTCGTATGCAAGGGGCAAACAAGCCTAGGCATATCCCTGTGGATGTGAGTTTGACAGGATGTCACACTATCGCGACATGAAAGTCGCCTGAAAATTAGCGGGCTGAGCGGGGTTTATACTTGCTGACTGGTCTGTAAATTAAAGTAAAACTCATTCCTCAAACCTCGATCTTTCAAATACGTTGGAATCTTTCAGCAGCCATAGCGATATTGGGGACCGATATGTCGACCCTTAGCGTCGCATACGAGCCGAAATCTTGTATTGCGATAAGGGTCAATTAGTACGGAAACGTTTATCCGCCTCTAGTTCCTTAACCCTATCTGGCTTGGACTTTTTGGTACCTGTCCAGGCCTGGAGGTATGGGGGGCGAAATGCCTCCCCCCCGCGCCTTAATTATTTTTCATACCCCTTGGGCTAGGGAGCTGAAACTTACCACACTATACCCTTGGGTCAATCTGTACCAGAAAATGTGAAAAAATCCGAGATGGCCGCTTTGATGAGGTCACAGTGCCGTCATTTTCAACAAACGGAATTTTTTGGTAGATTTTTCGGTCAGAATTTCCGAATTTGTTATTTATGCAATTTCTCCGCAAAAACTGCATGATAAACTAGTAAATATTATTATGATGGGAAATAAAATATTTTTGACCACTTTTCATCATGGAAATGCAGAAATTTTGAGGAAATATGACGAAAGGATCACTTTTCTGGTACCCCACTTGGCCGCCATCTTGAATATACCCATGGTCCTCTGCTCGGGGATTATGCAAATAGGCTCAAAATGACCTCAATATGACCTCAATATGATAAACTTATTTGTTGTCGTTCCGGAGATAGCGCAGAAAGTTTGGTAGGGAGAGCCATTTGCCCCCCCACCCCCACCAAGCTGGCTCTCTTGTATGAGCCGAACCTATAATGACTATATTTTTTCACAGCGAATTCGACGTACTACACGCCTGAGCCCCATGTATACAAACCTCATTGGTATGTGAAATACAAATATGTGACCTTTCGTTACGGTAACTATACTCCTATCCAACTATATACTAGGCGCGGGTGATAACAAATGAATGCTTGTTGTACGAGCCTATCCAATATTGAGTTTATTTGTCTTTGTTTTTTTTTCAGTGGATGCGGGATACAAACACCCGCCAGCGCCTAAGTACCCGCCTCCGTCTAAGTACCCGTACCCCCCAAAGTACCCGCCTAAGTACCCGTACCCGCCTAAGTACCCACCTAAGTACCCGTACCCGCCAAAGGACCCACCTACTGCCCCTCCACCGAAAAAGTACCCGCCTAAGTACCCGTACCCGCCTAAGTACCCGCCTCCGTCTAAGTACCCGTACCCCCCAAAGTACCCACCTAAGTACCCGTACCCGCCTAAGTACCCACCTAAGTACCCGTACCCGCCAAAGGACCCACCTACTGCCCCTCCACCGAAAAAGTACCCGCCTAAGTACCCGTACCCGCCTAAGTATCCACCTAATTATCCGCACCCGCCTAAGTACCCACATCCGCCTAAGTACTCACGTAAGTACCCGTACCGACCTAAGTACCCGTATCCGCCAAAGGACCCACCTACCCCCCCTCCTCCGACTAAATACCCGACAAAGGACCCACCTACCCCCCCTCCTCCGACTAAATACCCGACAAAGGACCCACCTACCCCCCCTCCTCCGACTAAATACCCGCCTAAGTACCCGGATTACTGCTATGTGAAGTACAAATATCTGATCTGTGGTTACGGTTACTACTATGACAAAGCCAGCTGTTATGTACCCGGGACCATCGTCTCTGTGAAACTGTACCAAGAATACTCCAAATACAAATGCGGTTACGGGAAGTACTACTACGGTGGATACTACCTCCACACCAAATACGGCTGCTACGCTAAATTCTACGTAGGATACAAGATATGTAAGTTGTTGATTATTCAATCCAATCTAGGGCCCTCGCATATTAATGGTTTATTATAGAGAAAGAAAAATATTCATTATTACAGGTATGTATATACACCGGGTATATATAACTATATTCTACTTTTGGGTATAAGTGTGTATAGGTGGTGATTTATTTCTTTATTTTTCTAGAATATATGGTTACTAAACCATTATGCGAGTGCCTTAGCCCCAATCCACCCCTCTACACACATTTCTATGATTTCACGCTCTGTGGTACGCCGTTTGTCAATAAATTGATAGGCTTCAGCAGAAGTGTATAAATGGAGCGATACTATGTTTTAGAAATTAACTTTTTTGAAGAGTTTTCATCTGTTTTTGGACTATGTAAAGGCTCTCATATGCATAATTTATTATTTCGTGTAGAAACGCTCTTCTGTTTAATCTATTGCCATGGACTGTATTTTACACGAATAGTAATTCACGGTTATTTAATGCTAGGATTTGACTGAATAAAACGCCATATCTTATTGATCAAAATACTGCAAACATGCTGCAGAATTCAGGGCTCGCTGAGCGATTTTGAAAGTGGAGGGGCTAATTATCTCAGCACATCAGGCGAGGGTCCAGGGGACGCCTAGGCCCCGGAAGCTCCAAGACCCTATTTGGCTGGAGACGAGTTTTCTGCCATTTTTGGGCACCCAACGGTGATATCAGTTGGCCACAAATGATCACACATTTGATGATCAGAAAATGAAAAAAAATAAAAAAATAAAATAAACCCCTCGAAATATTGATGTAAATATGCAGAAGAATATTGACAGGTGGGAGGGGGGCATTGTTGGGTGGGTGGTGCTAAGGTTCGGATCCAGCGGCCTAAACCGTACGCGCGATTAGTACTGCAATTTCGTGATGAAATGATTTCTTTGACACAATAGTTGGATTGATTTGACTCATTGTTCAACTTGTGAAGCACACGTACTTCAAACTATCGTTTAAAACTGTTAACATCCCACGACAGTTGAAGGAAATGCGTCTGCTACTGTTAATCTATCCACTCAACCGCGTACATCATGATAGTTATAAATATGCTTCTCAACGTCATCTTTGGAGAAGTTTCCAAAGTTCCTGTACCTGTTCTCATTCAGAGACACGAAGCCATTGTCCACTTGACTGTTTCCTTCGCTCCAAACTGAAGGTTGACTTTACTGATCCGAAAAGTTCGATATCTCGGCAGCAACTGTCTTCAAAGTTGACAGTCAGTGACGGTTAAACTGGATATGGACCATGGGAACCCGGATGATAATCGAGACATGACATGCAGCGCCATCTATATATATCGATTACTATCCAGGTATGCTTCACGAGACAGAGGAGTGGGGGGTAGGTGGGGGGGGGGGAGGAGGGGGGAGGAGGAGAGGAATATAGCCCACACAGCGGACAGCTCCCCGGCTCCGCGGACCCTGGAATTTAGCAACTTATTAAGAAATATTTTAAACAAAGTAATGGAAAACTATTCATCAAACGACTGATTTCTTTTCATTTATTTCTTGCTTTGATTTCACATTTGCAGGTGTTAAGAAACCAGTCATCAAGCCTCCAGTCAAAAAAGGTTACAAGCCAGTCTACGGGTATCGCGGCTAAATATATTGCAATCCAGTAAACACGTGTCCAGTCTAAATATATCGCAAGCCGATTACAGTTTACAGAGGATAGGCTCAAATGACTTCATTTGGTGAAAATGACTTGTTATAATAATGCGGAATGGTACCCACGAGGCCTCGCCATCACTAATTCTCTTGATGAATCCCGTACTAAGTTAAATTTTATGTTACGATACACCACTCTCGAAGTGGGGGCGCTATGGCAATAAGCGATTGTGAAAACCAAATAATGGGTTTGTTTAGACAAGAGATAAATATTACATTTATGATGATAACAACTGCATAGCCAATGGCTGATAATATTCTTAAGTTCGGGATATGTGACACGGACAATTTTAGACTGCTAATAAAACGTATGATAATGCAAATAATCTTTTTCTTTGTATTATGCTTCTTCGGTAGGAGTATGCCAATAGGCTTGTTATAATAACCGACACAAATGGAAGGCTTGCACAATATAGGACCAGAAGATAAACTGGAAATTGTTTTGTCAGTTGACTGATAATAACTCACCAAATTCGACAAGCAAAAATTGTCGATCACACAATATGAGTGTCATGGTTGGTATTGTATATGTCACCCATTCACCTGTATACCATCGTAAGTCCGTGGGTTCGATTTTCGCTGACTGCTACATTACTCTCTCTCTCTTAAAAAAAAACAACAAAACAAATATATATTCACATTGCTTCATGAGAGATAAACTCCATACCCAATTGTCATTTCTATATTATAAGTCCAGTTGCTCACATTGCAAGTACAGTACAAGGCAGAAATATCTTGATGCTAAACGCGAGTAGAACGCGAAGTAATCGAGACTGACTCGCGCTAGTTTATTGAAGGAGTCGCGACTGTAAATTTCGGAAGACGCGCTTTCGACCCGACTGTTTTCTGTAAACGCGTCAGCGTGTTATAGCGGCCGATGGTAGCAGTGACGGCGAGCGGTCGACGCGTCTCAGTCGCGATTATGCTTTTGTTTCTGCGCGATTGAGGCGCGTTTTCCGATTAAGATTAATAAATTATAGTCGCGAAAATGATTTTTTTAACTCGCGTTTAGCATCAAGATATTTCTGCCTTGTACTGTACCGGTACAACACATATAAGGGGAATGGGAAGAGGTGCCGACATACTGACTGCGTCACATGACTTCACAGAATAGTCTTCTGGTTAACCTATTCTAAAGCACATACCAAGAATCTAACGATTCGTGATATGTGTTGTATCTCAGGTACGCTTTTATTGTACGTGTTCATGTGGCAACTTGGATGAGCGAGCGAACTGATAGGCCTCTACAGCCAGAACAAGTGAGAAATGACTACATTGTAGTCAAAACCTGCGGCAGTGGCAATAATACAGTGAAAGACATATCAGCAGAGGTAGTGGTAATTGTAGAAAAAAAGCGCCATCTGCCAGTGTTTTATGCCAAGGGATGTAATTTTCAACTTGTAACCCACAATTGTAGGGATTGCGTAATAGTTCTGATGCCATATATATATATCCACTTTCCCCATTCAAAATCGGACGATTTTGACTCTGCCGTTCCGTCTATACTGAATTGACAGACGAACTCACCATGATCGCTTTGGCAATGCTTTGGTACAAATATCGTCTATGCCAAGTTTCGAAACATTCGGTTCAGTCGTTACCTTTTGCAAATCAAAAAGGCTTTCAAACATTTGTAAATCCAAATAAATTTCGAGGATTTAGTCATAGCGCGAAAATCTACGCTCTTCAGTCTCCCTTCTCGCTTAATTTGCCGATCAAAATGGAAAATTTATATTTCCTTCAAAGTTATTTTTCAATAAATTTAGTATCGGGTCTATCACTTCGATCTGTGAAACTACGGAATGGGATTTAAGGCTTTATCGAACAGGCATAATGACACTTTTTCACTATTCAAATTGAGGCCTGTTACAGTCTTGATATTCGATTAAAATAATTAATTAGGTTTCTGCATTTACGTTCGTTATCATCTGCGAACTAAATTCCTTGCCACTCTTTTCCACGCAGCAAGTCAATACCAAGACATGGTTTGCTTCTTCTATATAAATGATTAACTATTTCATTCTTAGGAAATATCATCTCATCTGACATGTTCGGCCAAGCCTTTTCGAAGGTTGCTAATTTTATTAATTTCTTTTCTTTAAAATCAAATTCTGCAAACAAGAAACTCAATTTGCGAATATGTTTGTCATTTCGAAGGTGATTCAAGTGCGAAGTTTCGGGGCTAGTTCACTAAACTGTGTGGTCTGTGTGTAAGAGAATGATGTCGAATTCTCGTTATTATCTTTTGATACATCAAATTGTTGCATTCGCGAAAATGACCGCCAAGTTAAAGTCAATGCGAAAGGTATCTAAGTATCGAAATCAAACTCGAAAACCCCTCCAGGAAAACAAAGGCCCTAGCTTTTGGCCACGAGGTCAACATCTATGGCCAGTATCTGCTATATATGACGTAAGCTGATTGACAAAGTAACGTAAATTTTGTATAGAACCAGTAAATTCTAGCAGAAATGGGCTCCGACTTGAGAGAATGGCGTCAAATGTAATATGTTTCTGCGCATTGTCTGCTGATACACATAAGTATTGAATTTACAGAAGTGATTAATGCTATTCTAAAGGGATTCTGAGTGCGGAAGAGGACGGGAACATCAATACCAGCGAATTTAGGCCCTGGCTTGCGAGAATGAGGGTAGAGAGGCTGTGCTCTGAAAGATAATCATTCAAAACAGCTATTTGCCAAATGTCATGCAACCGAAAGTGCACAATATAACTGCACGACTGCGAGGTATTGTTCGCGCACAGGGCTGTCCAACTCATTAAATACTACATAGTCATTTCTGTCTCTTCGAAGTGGGCTACCGTTTGAAATTGTCCGGTAATGAGTGAGTCCATCTGAATCCTTTCGTCAGCAAAATAAGCATTCAAGATTCAAGATTTTATTGTACAAACACCAGTCAAAGGCAGAGTACAAACTTTAAGAGGAATACAACTAGAGAAACAATGGAACAGTGACATGAATATTAATATTTATATATATGTTATATCTGAGAGATATGTTATATCTGAGTGTTACCGTTGATATTAGAACCTTGATTTTTGGCATTAAAGTGCATCAGGGGACTGTTACCAGCATGTTTCGAGCTGACCTACTTTTGATGAAAATTTCTGGTGATTTTTGATTAAAATCACTGGTGAATCTAACTTGAGCCGTGCCCATCTTAATATAGGCAGGATTTCAACTGGGGGTCCAAGAGTTCAGCGTGCGTCAGAGTCCTAATGCCTACCCAACTTCTTATGTCCTGTGACGTTATTCACACTGGGCATGAAGGTGCATTAGGGGACTGTTGCCAGCATGTTTCGAGTGGACCTACTTTTGATGAAAATTTCTGGTGATTTTTGATTAAAATCGCTGGTGATTCTAACTTGGGCCGTGTCCATCATAATATTGGCAGGATTTCAACTGGGGGTCCAAGAGTTCAGTGCATGTCGGAGTTCTGATGCCTAACCTACTTCGTAGGTCCTTTGACGTTATTCACACTATTCTCATATATAATAATTAACGAAGCAATAATTCATTCCACCGAATATAGTTGCAAATGAATTCGAACGCGCTTGAAGACAGTGTTGTCATGTGAGATCGGAGGTTGAAAAGAAAAGTGTGGCAGAGATCACACTCTCCTAGCGCATGCGCATTTCAAAAAGTCACAAGAACAAGAACAACAACAACAACGCGAGCCTCTCGTAGACCTGCGTGTCGCAAGTAAAAACGGTATTGGCCCCGATTTGTCGGCTATATGTTTTTTTCGTCCTGTATCTCGTGTTTTCACTGACTGTTCAGCTGTTGTTTTTGTCACAGAATTGTCAAAGAAACATAAATGGTAGCACGCACTCTTATCGTTTCACCAGAATAGTCTACCCCCCTGGAGGACAGGGAATATGATACTCTCAGCGACATCCAACGGCGATTTACTCTTATGTTCGTCTCTTTGTCGGAATCTCTTGATCATCTATGCTGGTGGTTATGCCTACGGGTTCTCACATCCAAGAGGTTTCAAAATGTCCGCTCTAAAATATTAGTATATTATACTGCTTATTATTAGATACATGCGCCCCATTCGTTGACTTCCGTTTTAGTATGTAACCCTGAATGGAACGCGAATCAGATAATAGTCGAACTACACTGAATTACACTAGGATATGGAATGTCAGTTTTCGGATCAATATTTATGTTCGGAATGTGGAACTATTTTTTTTTCTGTAGACTTGGAAAGTTGTTAGAGGGTTCCTCGTCAATCCAAGCCATATGATTGGTTGAAAAGCGGTCACATGACCAAAATGCCAGTTCGATAGCAATGGCTAGTCGCAAGCAACTGCCAAAAAACCATCAAAAAGGCAACTTTTCGTCTCCACCTTCATATTCAGCATTTTGAAGTTACCCTTTTCTCGGATGATTTTAATTACTAAAAGAGTTCTGAAGTTTCAGCAGGCAAAGTTTCGTCATCCAGATATACAGGGACATGTTTGCCAGGAAGGGGGCGGAATCCACCCCACCCCCTTACCAGATATTGTTTCATTAGGTCATGTCAGACAGACTTTAATATTGTTTCGTCAAAAATATAACTTCAAAGAAACTTTCCATATGCCAGAACAATGAATAAAACTAATGCTAACTAATATTTGTAGTCAATATTGCAGTAGCATGTATTAGCAAACTCTTTGACACTTCATTTGCAATACTGAAGATATAGCAAACATGCCTGTAGCAATGTGGGAACATTAACAAAAATAAATAAATAAAATAAAAAATGCAAAATTATGTGTGGAAAATTGGTGCTTTTCCGGCGTGTCACGATTATTTCGATAACTGGTCAGAGCATTTGTTCGCATTTTAAAAACCTTGAGTATGGTTAGGTCGAATGATTGTATTTATTTTTACGGACCACTTGGAGTATCGTAGTTATTCACTTCCTGCAGATGTGACGGTTGTTCAGATACATTTCGAGCAAACCGGTAGCGTAGATCACTTGGGGGTTAAATATGCTGTGGCGTATTGGCATAATACATTGTGAATATGGGCAGTTTGGTAGCGTTTGATAAAGGATAGTCTTTGCTGCATTCATGTTTTCGCAACATAACTGGACGTGCTATAGGCTTAACTTATATAATATTATCATTTCTTTCTTTAAGGATGTTCGCTGGTGGTAAATCAAAGTAATTAACTTTTTAAATAATGTGTTTTGTTGCATTCATAATTGTGTAATATGAGGAAAAACAAAGTAAACAATATAGGTTGGTCTGAATTTTATAGCTGTTTGCAACGTTAAGTGGACTGAAGCATGCTCAATTTGATAACCCAGAAAACATAGGGAATAGTCCTAGTTTTGAAGCATATTCATGAAAAATTCATATAAATAGTATTTAACTCTTTCTTATATTCTAATTGTTTGCAGATAATCCCAATATCTATAAAAATTTATCAAATTGGATGGATGTTGCTGTGCAAAATTCTCGGTTAGAAGGCTTTTAAAGGAAATCACTGTCTCTTAACTTAGAAAAGGGGGGATAACCCAATAGGAAAAACAGGCAAAATGACTGTCAAAGCCAAAAAAAAAACACCATCGGACATCCTTAGGCGAATGAGGAATTTGTATAGCGCTGAGATACAAAGTCTTAGAATTACGGAGATTTGTGACATTGACTTAGAAAATGCGATGCCTTGAAAGTGATTTGGCCCCTCATTATGTTTGTATATGGCATCGTACAAACTATTGAATGAAGATAAGGATTTTGAACTTCGATGTTCAGGCTTCCCCGACGTCCTACTAGCATGTACCAAATAAGATCCAAACATTCTCAGATAATCTTACGTCCCAGCCCAGGCCCTCAAAACAACGGGGGGGGCGGTGGTATTCGGCTGAAGTGTCGAAATATGGGGTCTCTATATATAGCCCCATGCTTTATATAAAAATACACCAAGGTGTGAAACGTACTTTGGGTAGAACGAGCAATAAACGGTTTATCTCCAAACAACATACATCAGTATGTTCTACAAGTGTCACTCTATATATTCTCGTCGTCAAATTTGTAAATTTGTGCAATTTTATACCTTTGCCGGGCGTTTCAATATCCAACGTCACTGTCCATTCATCCCGGCTCACCGAGATGATGGCGGGCTTCTTTCTCAATTCTGATTGGAGGTCACACACTGATCAGCTGACCATTCCCAATTGAGAAAGAATTCTCCCATCATCTTGGTGAGCCGAGATGAACGGACAATGACGTTGGATTTTGAGTCGCCCGGCAAAGGCCTTAACATTGCAGAAATTTACTAATTTGACGACGGGAATATATAGAGAGTGACATATGTGGAATATGCTGATGTATTTTGTTTGGAGGTAAACCGTTTATTTCTCGTTTCACACCTTGGTGTATTTTATATAAAGCATGGTGTTATTCATAGACGCCCCATATTTCGACACTTCACCCTAATATCACCGCCCACACCCTCCAAAACTCTTGTTTTGGGGGCCTGTGCGACCCAGACAAGTCCGTATGACAGCCAGAAACGGTTGAGGGAAAGGGGCAATAACTCTGATATTGCATAGCAACGACTACTGTGCGTTTCAGCAAAAAAGTGCGTTTCGAAAAATAGTGCGGCCTACTTAGCTAATTTTGTATCTCTATCACAGCTGATATTATAGAGACAAGGGACCGTTTTATTTTCACAGTTAGATGTGTTGTCGCCTGAACAAAAGGAATTATGTTTAACCATTGTAAGTCTAAGTCACATATCATGAATGTACTTTTTTTTCAACTCGCGTAATTCAATTGATTTTAAAACACACTTGACAATTATTCAAACAACAGGACCTTATATGCTGGACAGCGTTCTATGCTGTCATGTACACCACTGCTCTATCATTATAACTGCTGTTTGCAGTAGAGTATTTGGTCATTTTCACAGAATCATTGACCATGTTGCATCACATGTCTATTTGGTGTGAAGAGAGAAAGATCCACAACATATATTCCTTGGCTTTCGCCACATTATTATAATGAGGACGTATACTATACACGGCAGTGTGACATACGTCACAGGACCTACATTAGGCATTAGGACTCGGACGCGAACTGAACTCTTGGAAATCCCCCCCGCCCCCCCCCAGTTAAAATCCTGCCTATATTAAGATTGGCATTGCCCAAGTCAGAATCAGCAGTAATTTTCATAAAAAATCACCAGAAATTTTCATCAAAAGTAGGTCAGCTCAGAACTTGCTGGCTACAGTCCCCTAATGCACCTTCATGTCAAAAATCAAGGTTCTAATGCCAACGGTTCTTCTTATTTTGCCGACGAAAGGATTCGGATGGACTGACTCACTGACTCACTCACTCATTACCCAACAATTTGCAAATGAGAGCCTACTTCGTAGGAATAACCTTGTATTTACATTGACGATATTGTGAGAATGGATAACTTGATATGACTAAGAACATAGAGAAAAATAAAAAATTATTGTCATATTTATCCTTATTAATCAACGGATTACATAACACTTCGACATACTCTCCATTAACATACTTTTAATACACAATTCATGCCTATAAAATCTACTATGTTTATACATGGCAGTGTGACTAACGTCACTGGACCTACGAAATAGGGTTTGACTTTTTGGGTGGATTCATTACGAATCCGGGGCCATATTAGCTACTCAACCAGACATATTTAAACAAAAAGTATGAATGATAAATTATAAAAATGAAAACCTGTGATATGTCCCTAGGACGAGATTACTGTCTCATCGGACTTCCCACGGGAGAATGGGATGGTTCCTCGCTATAAAGGAACTTAGTCTAGCAGTCATATGCTGTTTATAATACAGCGCGTCATTTATAAATCAAGGAAATTAAATATTAAAAAAAGATAGAAAAAGAAGAGACTAAAGAACAGAAGAAGGAAGGAAGGCTTAGATGGTGTGTTACATGTTAAGATTAGTACAGGTGTTAGCAATAGATCAGTAATTTAACCCTAAACTAAAGACCGAGACTGTAAAGACATATACTGAAATTACATGTCAAAAACATGTAAGGATATATAAGGAGGGGGTGTTGAAGGTATCATGTTTTTAAATAACATGTTACATAAATTAGCTATGTGGGATAAAAGTTATAAATTTCGCAGGCTCGTTCTATTCTTTGTGTTATGCGATCGCTTGACAGTGCATGAAAAGATAGCATCCAAAGTTTCAAATAATGCTAGCGGATCTGTATATTATATCCCTATTGATTTTGAATATTTGTATGAGGAGTCGTCAGGAGTCTGGCCTCAAGCTATCTATCAGTGTTTCTATATGCATTTGCAAATACAACCAGACCCGACACTGATTTCATTTGACACTGTCCCTACCACTAATTTTGAATTATGTTAATAGAAAACAGTGAACAGAAATATAATAAAGCATGCGTTATGATATATACTCACCAGGCTGGCATGGAGGCCATGATACACATCACTTTTACCAGGGCGCGATCTCGTTCTCAGACCGACACAGTTCAGTTCACACATTGTGTGAGATTATTGTTACTCGTACTCGAAGGTTTCTATGTAAAGGTCTGCTACACAATTTTGGGCTCTGTCACTGGTATAAACAACCACTCCAATTACGTAAATTAACTGAAACACGAAGGAGAACAACGCCACTGATGTGATAACGGAGAGATGTTTACATTTGGCAGACGACAGTCAGTGTGCACGTGACTGCTGACGTATAGATGAGACGTCATGTGTCAACCCAGGTCACGGGAGGTCACCTGCACTTGTTCATTGTGCAATGCTGTATACTTTGAATCTATTCAATATGTGAACACAGAGTGTAAATGAAACCATGTTATTTACCTATCCAATTTAGAATTATGATCAACTACTAGCAACCTGCTTCTTTTTATTTTGTATACAGCAAGAGTAAAAGGCGTGAAATAAAATATGTTTGTAATAGTCTAGAATTAGAGGAAAACGAGGATTATAAAAATAAATAACTCAAAAAGACATAATAGCCTATTTGTCTGTCAAATGTACTGAGTCCGCTTCATCTCGCCTAGTGTCCTCATAGCTAGACCAGAACATGGAACACGAAGATCCATGGTTCACTAAATTGTCTTTTTGGGTGGATTCATTACGAATCCGGGGCCATATTAGCTACTCAACCAGACATATTTAAACAAAAGTATGAATGATAAATTATAAAAATGAAAACCTGTGATATGTCCCTAGGACGAGATTACTGTCTCATCGGACTTCCCACGGGAGAATGGGATGGTTCCTCGCTATAAAGGAACTTAGTCTAGCAGTCATATGCTGTTTATAATACAGCGCGTCATTTATAAATCAAGGAAATTAATTATTAAAAAAGATAGAAAAAGAAGAGACTAAAGAACAGAAGAAGGAAGGAAGGCTTAGATGGTGTGTTACATGTTAAGATTAGTACAGGTGTTAGCAATAGATCAGTAATTTAACCCTAAACTAAAGACCGAGACTGTAAAGACATACCGAAATTACATGTCAAAAACATGTAAGGATATATAAGGAGGGGGTGTTGAAGGTATCATGTTTTTAAATAACATGTTACATAAATTAGCTATGTGGGATAAAAGTTATAAATTTCGCAGTCTCGTTCTATTCTTTGTGTTATGCGATCGCTTGACAGTGCATGAAAAGATAGCATCCAAAGTTTCAAATAATGCTAGCGGATCTGTATATTATATCCCTATTGATTTTGAATATTTGTATGAGGAGTCGTCAGGAGTCTGGCCTCAAGCTATCTATCAGTGTTTCTATATGCATTTGCAAATACAATCAGACCCGACACTGATTTCATTTGACACTGTCCCTACCACTAATTTTGAATTATGTTAATAGAAAACAGTGAACAGAAATATAATAAAGCATGCGTTATGATATATACTCACCAGGCTGGCATGGAGGCCATGATACACATCACTTTTACCAGGGCGCGATCTCGTTCTCAGACCGACACAGTTCAGTTCACACATTGTGTGAGATTATTGTTACTCGTACTCGAAGGTTTCTATGTAAAGGTCTGCTACACAATTTTGGGCTCTGTCACTGGTATAAACAACCACTCCAATTACGTAAATTAACTGAAACACGAAGGAGAACAACGCCACTGATGTGATAACGGAGAGATGTTTACATTTGGCAGACGACAGTCAGTGTGCACGTGACTGCTGACGTATAGATGAGACGTCATGTGTCAACCCAGGTCACGGGAGGTCACCTGCACTTGTTCATTGTGCAATGCTGTATACTTTGAATCTATTCAATATGTGAACACAGAGTGTAAATGAAACCATGTTATTTACCTATCCAATTTAGAATTATGATCAACTACTAGCAACCTGCTTCTTTTTATTTTGTATACAGCAAGAGTAAAAGGCGTGAAATAAAATATGTTTGTAATAGTCTAGAATTAGAGGAAAACGAGGATTATAAAAATAAATAACTCAAAAAGACATAATAGCCTATTTGTCTGTCAAATGTACTGAGTCCGCTTCATCTCGCCTAGTGTCCT
>JAVTVY010039314.1:0-15648 GCA_036873755.1 Hanleya hanleyi | reverse complement strand
TAACATTTGGCTTTGCTGCAACTATTTTAGTAACATTTGGCTTTGCTGCAACTATTTTAGTAACATTTGGCTTTGCTGCAACCATTTTAGTAACATTTGGCTTTGTTGTAACCATTTTAGTAACATTTGGCTTTGCTGCATCCATTTTAGTAACATTTGGCTTTGCTGCAACTATTTTAGTAACAGTTGGCTTTGCTGCAACTGTTTTAGTAACAGTTGGCTTTGCTGCAACTATTTTAGTAACATTTGGCTTTGCTGCAACTATTTTAGTAACATTTGGCTTTGCTGCAACTGTTCTGCAAAGGAGTTTATTTCCGCTTGATTCCTCTGATGTAAACTGATTTGGAGGAATTTTCATTCATATTTTCATGTAAGCTTACATACAGGTCATAATAATTCTACAACCAAATTTCACTTGATTTCTCAAGCTGCTGGTATTATCAAACACATACATGTACACACTGAAATGGTAACTGTAACAAACTTCTGGTGTAACTTATTGTAACTAAGTAATTGTGTTTAACATGGTTACGATAATACAGTATATTTTTTTATAATTTTCACTCATATATAATGACAAATTATCACAAGCTTTTTTTTTTATATTCCGAAATATTGATTAGTTTCCACCGAATTCAACCATATTCTCCTCCAACATAGAAGAGCTCTCTTGATTGAACAAACCATTTTAAGTAGCTGCAAAGAATTCACAAATACCAATAGCCTCTACTGACCCCATATCCTCATATATTCTGGAAGCTTACAATTCATGCTGCTCGTAAATGAATGCATCCACTCCTCCTGGGAGCAGGTCTGACACAAGCCTGGATAATCCCATCCTCTCTCTCCTAATTTTAGATTCACCCTACAATACTGCGTACGTATCCTCATTCCAGAAGCTTACATTTTATAAGTTATAATGCACTTACTAATGAGGTAATTCCTCCTCCCAAGTTCAAATTAAAAAGCTTGAGCTATTCACATTTTCAAATTTGAATTTAAAATTTCAGATTTGAATTTAAAATTTCATATTTGACTTTCCAAATTTCTATCTGGAATTTGAAAATAATGGGATTAAAAATTGGCTCAAAAATGTCTCCTGAAAATAACTGAAGTTAAAGGTCCGAATCTGATAGAAATTTCAGTGAAATCTCGGTAAATCTCAATGACTGAAATAAAAAGTCAAAATCTTACAGAAATATATTGAAATCTCTGTGAAATTTCGGTGAAATCCTGCAGAATCTCTATCAATATTTCAGTTTCATACATCAGCACAGTACACTATCGAAACTATACACAATGCTCAGCTTAATCTTCTATGAGTTGAATATATAATGAAGAGTGAAGCCTGTGAATACAGATGCCTGGGTAAACCAACCAATCTCTAAATACAGAATAAATTTAAGGTATTTTGCACACTGGTTACCAGAACCCTGTCAAAACATCAAAAAGAATGCCCAAGATTCCATGAGCTTTCCAAAAATTATTCAATAAAAATTTCCTTCAGAATTCTTCCAAAATAGTTCAGTTCTCATGCCACTGTTATTAGCCCCAGTTACAATGGCGTCGGGATTCCAGTGAAATTTCACTGGAATAAAGTGGAAATTTATAAACATTCCACTGGAATCTCACAAGAATTCCAGTGGATTTTTTTTTTTTTTTTTTTTTTTTACATTCCATTGGAATTTCTCAGTGGAATTTCACTGAAAGTATTGGTTATTGAACAGTTAATGCTAACAGATTAATAAGAACATACATACATAGTGATTCAGAGTCTAGATGATCAACTATTGTGAAATTTCAATGAAATTTTACTCATGAACTGAAATTAATTTCAATGAAATTTTACTCATGAACTAAAATTTCAGTGAAATTTTGATGAAAATCTTTGAGATGACTTTTTAGTGAAACGAAATTTGGGTACATGTATGTTTTTCCCTGGGGATTGCATCGAATACAATGTTTGAACCAATAAAATGATCTCCTTTTGGAAGAGATTCCATGATGCACAAAGGATCCATTTCCGTTCGCATGTGATGTGAAATGCAGTGTATATCGCATGTGAAATGACCTCATATTTGATCAAATACAGTCTTACATATCAATATGTAATATCTGATTGAATACAGTCTCTATACCCTACATTGTACTTCTAATTTTTCAAACATCATTTTCGGACTTAGAAGCAGAAGAAATCCTTCTTCATGTCAACTGAAACTACATGTAAATACAGTGGCATGGATATGTTATTTATCCCAAGATCTGCAAAGACAGCTAGTGAAATTAGTAGAACAAGTGCTCATTCACCCCCATGGCTCATTCACCCCCATGGGTTCATTCACCCCCACGGGTTAGTTTATAGGCTATAAACTAACCCGTGGGGGTGAATGAACCCATGGGGGTGAATATTAGGGATAGGAAGATCGCGTGCCCTTTCTGATAATGATCATGCACTAAAAATCTGTGACTAAAACACAATATACATTGTCCACCATTTATTTACACCACACTCATAAACGTCCTTCAACATACAAAGAGTTTAATACAAGGGAGATAATAGTAGGAGTTGTCTCTCCCTGGTATATAGAATAAGCTACATTATCATTTTTTTTTTTTTTTTTCGTACCTACAATTATCATTTTAACATGAAAAAGGACATTAAACAAATTAGAACTAAAATAGAAGATGAAATGAGTCTGATAAAGTTATTAATCACTGGCCATCATTCTAGTGACCATCATTGGATTGGACTGTCCTCCGGTAACGGGGATTATTATGCCCCTCGCACATGTCGCAAACACATCACCTCACATGAATTCCTCTGGCATTTTTCCCCTTTGCAGAACGTCCAACATTTCAATACCCGATGCCCCACGTTTTGTCAGTGAATTGGCCAGTTGTGTTTTCCCTGGGCACCATTTAATCTCAACACGGTGGTTGCGTTTCATTTCAACGGTTGCCGCTATGGCAACCCTCAACCGTTTATCATCCACAAGTTTTGTTGACTGAAGAGCTTCAACTACACTTTTGTTGTCTATAAGCACCGTAATTGGCAGGGTTTGTTTCCCAAGGCCACAAATGTCTTCCATCAATTCTCTGTTGTAGACCGCTGATTCTAGTCCCTCTACCAAGCTCAATGCTTCTGCTGCTATAGTAGAACGTACCACTCTTTTGATTTTGTTGGACTTCCAACAGATTGGACAACAATTTCCTAGTCGGTCTTTTATCCACATGATGTGAGCTCCTGTGCTTCCCGTTCCATCATTGATGTTTCCAAGTGCAGCATCACTGAACACAAAGATTTCCCAGTCCTCCACTGGACTCCCACGCAGAGATGGAAATAACTGAACAGGCCGCAAGTCCTGCAGCTTTCCAATGGCTTTTATTGCACGCAGCAAGTCCGCAACGGATGCTCCTTGAAGTTTGGTACTCAAGTCTAATAGTTCAAAAGCCATATCAGGTCTTGATCCCTGCACAGCCCAGTTTAACTGTCCAACTAACCTACGATACAGTGACTGTTCTTCAGCAGTAAGTAGACTTTGTTTTTGTGAAGCACGTACTGGATCAATGCACGGTTGACTCAGTTTGTTCATGTATCCGGAATTATCAAGTTTGATGCCATATGTATCCTGCTTTATTTGGAAACCAATGTACTGAAAGTCATATTCTTCAATTTTTCCTGCCAAGAATCTCAGCCTAAGCTTACACATCAACGCTTCAAATGTCTCATTCCCTGCGTGAAGAAAGTCGTCAACATGACAGCATATCACTCCAGCCAGTGTTCCGCTGCTCATCATGGTGAATACCGCAGAATCGAGCCTTGACTGTTTGCAGCCAAGTTGGACAAGTTCATCCTTCACACTCATGTAGAACTGTCTAGCATCATCCTTGAGTCCATACAGTGGTATGAACTATGAAAATCGTGAGACCCTGTATGAGGAAGCAAAAATGTCACTGAAAAAATTTAAAGGAGAGGTAGCGGGAGCACATGTCAAAAATGATTCTCCAAGCATTAAAATGGAACCAACTTTCTTAGCAGAAAACGAAGAAGCGTTGTGGATGGCTGGCTATGTATGAGGGAGAGGTGGCTACTATAATAGAAGGGGCGGACAGCAAAGCAGGGGTAATGGACGAGGTTCTGGATTCCAGTCTTCTCAAAGGGGTGTCAAGAACATTAACCCAACAGGGCCTGATGGAAAGGTACTCACATGCAGGTCTTGTGGTTCATACAGACATCTGGTCGCAAAATGTCCTGACAGTTGGGAAAATATGGCCAAAGTCAACATAGCAGAGGAAAAGGAAGAACATGCAGTTCTGTTCACTGGGTATCACAAAGAAAACATTATGCGGCTTGGAGCTGACGCCCGTAACTGTGCCGTGTTGGATAGTGCATGTAGTAGCACTGTCTGTGGAAAGACTTGGTTGAATACTTACCTGGGTTCTCTTAGTGAGGAAGACCATAGTGCAGTTGTGAGTAAGGAGGGGCATAGAGTGTTCAAATTTGGAGGAGGGACAAGACTAAAATCTGATGGTGAATATGAACTTCCTGTGTGCATGGTTGGGAAGCATGTGACAATCAAAACAGATGTTGTGGAGTCTGACATTCCACTGCTACTGTCTAGGTCAGCAATGAAAAAGGCGGGTGTCAAAATGGACTTGGAAAATGATAGAGCGGTAATCATGGGAAAGGAAGTTGCGCTGAATGTCACGTCTTCTGGCCATTACTGCATACCTATCGACAAAACAGAGACATTCCTTGTTGAGGAAGTGAATGCCGTGAAGATTGAAGAAATGAGCCCAGAACAGCGCAAATCTACCCTGTTAAAACTCCATCGACAGTTCGCCCATCCCCCAAAGAAAAGACTAATGGCATTGCTGCAGGATGCTGGGGCATGGAGGAAGGATTTTGACGTTATACTATCGGAGATCGACGCCCAGTGTCAGCTATGTAAAGTGTATGCAAATACACCACCAAGGCCAATAGTGGCCATGCCTATGGCGAAAGACTTCAATGAAAAAGTAGCCATGGACCTGAAACACTACAAAGGGCGGTGGATACTGCATATGATTGACATGTGGTCTAGGTACACAGTTGTCTGTCTTCATCCCGCGTAAGAGACCGAGCGACGTCATAGATGCTGTGATGAAGAACTGGATTGGCGTGTTCGGCGTGATGGGTGCATTGATGACCGACAATGGAGGAGAGTTTAGCTCAGATGAAATGCAAGAGGTGACCTCTGTCCTGAATGTCAGAGTGTGTACAACAGCCGGAATGAGTCCCTTCCAGAATGGTCTGTGTGAAAGAATTCACGTGGTCACTGATATGATGCTATTGAAGCTTGAGGCGGAAAACAGCAATGTAGAGCAAGAGACACTCCTGAGTTGGGCAAACATGGCAAGGAATTCTCTACAAATGTGGAACGGATTCAGCAGCCACCAGCTTGTGTTTGGAAAAAATCCTAACCTTCCGAACATAATGCAAGCAGAGTTACTGGCATTGGAGGGAACCACAACGAGCGAAACCTTCTTCAAACACTTAAATTCTCTGCATGAGACACGTAGGGCTTACATACAAACAGAGGCCGATGAGAGAATCCGACGTGCACTACTTTCTAAGGTGAGAGCTGCAGAACAGGTATTTGAAAATGGCGACAGCATATTCTATAAGCGTGAAGGAAAAGAGCGCTGGCTAGGGCCTGGGAAAGTAGTATTCCAGGATGGTAAAGTGGTGTTTGTCAGGCATGGTGGCGTGTTTGTCCGGGTATCGTCAAACAGACTCTGCAAAGTGAGTTCGGGTGTCAAAGTGTGTGTAATTTCGGAAGATAACACCAATGACCCTGGCCATGAAGAGAATATTGAGAGTGGCGCTCCAGAAAATGTTGCGGACGTCTCTGATGGACACATATCCGGTAACTCTCAAGTTTGAACGTGCAAAGGCTACTGATCATATTCAGTACAAGCTGCCCAACTCAAATGAATGGATAAGTGCTACTATTTTGGGAAGGGCTGGCAAAGCTTCTGGGAAGAACAAAACTATGTGGATGATAAGCGGTTGAGGGTTGACATAGCGGCGATTGTTGAAATGAAACGCGACAACCGTGTTGAGATTAAAATGGTGCCCAGGGAAAACACAACTGGCCAATTCACTGACAAAATGTGGGGCATCGGGTATTGAACTGTTGGACGTTCTGCAAAGGGGAAAAATGCCAGAGGAATTCATGTGAGGTGATGTGTTTGCGACATGTGCGAGAGGCATAATAATCCCCGTGACCGGAGGACAGTCCAATCCAATAGTGGAAGCGTGCTGGGCCCATAACCCAGAGGTCCGTGGATCGGAACCATGCTCTGCTACATGTACCATTGATAATGATCATGCACTAAAAATCTGTGACTAAAACACAATATGCATTGTCCACCATTTATTTACACCACACTCATAAACGTCCTTCACCATACAAAGAGTTCAATACAAGGGAGATAATAGTAGGAGTTGTCTCTCCCTGGTATATAGAAACTACCGGTAACACTTTCTATCCACTACTCATCACTCCTCTGACTAACATGTAGTCAGCCATTCCCTACTGTAGGGTGCAAGCCTAGCCCATGGAATCTCAGGTAGCAAAAACCCCAGGCCTCTCGCCCCACCCTATCACACGCCACACCTATAGGGATAGGGATATCGCGTGCCCTTTCTATACTACTCATTGCGCACTACTCATCGCACATGCGCAGTCGACCCATTCTACTGTAGGGTGCAAGCCTGGCCCATGGAATCTCGGGTAGCGAAAACCCCAGGTCTCTCGCCCCACCCTATCCCGCGCCACACCTATGCGACCCGCTGTGCAGTGAGTAAAGCGGAGGAGGAGTAAGAGGAGGAGTCGGACACGCCACGGATTATACAAGGGAGATGTTAGCAGAATTTCTCCCCGTAGAGGCCTGAAGTTAAGTTTTGCCGTCTGAATAATTAGAAGATATAGGATATGAAATAGGTGATAAAATACAGACTGTATTTCATGATACCATATGTAGCCTACATATTAATGTAATTCATAATTGCAGGATTGGGCCAAGACGTTGTTGTCGTGTGAGGCCGAGTTTGAACAGGAGTCGCACTACACCTTGGAGAGAATGCACTCTTCAGATCGCGAAGGGGGAGATCATGCTGCTGTGGAGTGTCTCGTCGGCTCCTACAGAAAACTGGCTACTTGACCCATCCTCTCCTGTGAGAATTGCTTCTTCTGGTGTGTGACAGCCTCAGCTGACCGACCTCATTTAGGTCCATCAGTCCTAAAACATTCATCATAGTCAGAAATATTCTAGATATATTTGAGTCTCATCAGTCAGACAAGCAGTTTTACATGTACGATGGTGATATGCTTGTTAACAGGTTAGGGGAAACCCACTCTCTAAAATGGAGGTAAAAAGGGTCGATTTCGCTCAATAAATCAGTTCACATAATGAATTCAGAAAAATCCTCTTGAGGCACATACAGACATATCTATTCGCATTAAATGCTAGTAAAAAAGTAAATTGTCATCTAATTTGCATAATAATAGGCCAAACATCCTTCACACTGTTTAAACCACATTGGCTGGTTCTTCACATGGAAAATTAATTTTATGACATGGAACAATAGATAAATCAATGGGCCTGAAATTTTGATGCATTGGTTAAGAAGGAATCAAAAGTTACTGAACAAAAACGACCTTTTTTACCTCCATTTTAGAGAGCGGGATCGCCCTAACCTGGTTAAGTGAGCTCATTGACTGAACTCTGACACATCTGAATCCTCCATTAACTATGCGAAGGACTCGGACCATTCACAGAACATTCAGACACACTGTTAAGTTTTCCCTAATTACATTGTAACTTTTAAAGGTACTGAACTAGATGTATTGACTGGACAGTTAGAATCTGTTCTGTACTAGATTGATTATGTCTGGTTGGCTCGTTGGCTGGTGTCGAACAGTTTACATTCAGTTTTCATGTTAAAGTTTTGTGATCACAACAGACACTTTCCCTTTTGATGTTGAACGTTTGTATATATACGTTAATACTTTTGAAATAAATATCGGTGTTCTGAAACTTTGTTCCGAAACTTTATCAGGGAATCTCATTCCTGTCAAAATTACCAAGAGTTGGACTTCCTGCATGTCAACATTATGTGTTTGTGTCCCAAATCTTCACCTGTTATCACTTAAATGCCAATATCCTCCATTTGGAGATCTCCTGCAAACAAAATTATCTCCCTTGATCGCTGCGTCGATCGTCCGCCAGGTGGCGTGCACTCCGCGCATGTCCATCACTCTTTTTCCTTTGCAGTCTTGGTGACAAGACCTGTTTTGAAAGAGCTCCTGTAAACAGTAACTTTTGGATTGTTATAGACGCACTCTAGGGTTATTTTTTCTCTCCCGTAGTTCATTATGAACCAACGTAGTCGCCCAGCTATAAAGATTTATAGGAACGAATAATGTCGTCAGTTTTAACCAGTTAAAGACTTGCATTTTTCTTTGTTTTCAAAGGTGTGTTTACAGTCACCTATGGCGACGCAGTCAACTCTGGAGAGCGGCCATTGACCTGGCAAGATGTCCAGCTGAGAAGCAAGCTACTCAGGCCCTCTTCAACGACTTGGCTGTAAACGAAGTTCCTACCAGCAACTTATCGTTGAAAACGATACTGTTGCCAGTGGAATCTTCACAACAGTCCCGTGAAACAGTACAGATCACGGACACAGGATCACAGCTCCACGGCGAAAAGCAGTACCCTGGAGCTACATTTTAAGACGGTGAACAAGTTACAGACCCAAGACGGCCTAGTTCAAGTTCACCGGAGAAGATGAGTTACGGACTCTATACCGGAGCCGTTACAACTACGGATCTGGGCAGACCTCGGATTACAGTTCCCGTTCATCCAAGTCTCCGCAACTCAAGAAAGACAAGTCTGCCAGCCGGGACCTGGTGGAGAACCGGGACCCGGGACAGAGCCGTACCCTGGACCTTCAAGGACCTCGACACCTCAGAGCGCCGGGAAGAGAGAGGTTACTTCCAGAGGCGGTACTACGGCCCGGAGCCGTACCTCGGGACAGAGAACGACACGGACCTATGAAGTTCGGACTTATCCAGTACGCCGAGAGTCTACGTCTCACCGGGAGTCCACACCTACAGACCACGGACTTTAGATCAGCATACGGGACCATGGCTCTGAGAGATCAGCCCAATGCAGAACTCCGAGACCCCGTCAAGCCAAGAGCCTACAGAGACTAACGGGATACCGAGAGAATAGGCAAAGTGCAGATCAGTCAAGCCCAAGCCACGGCGATACGGTTTACTTCTACTGCACCGGCTAGAGTGCTGACACGGACTCTACTAGACAGCCCCGTCACAGACACGGATCAAAGCGAGTACTCGGATACCAACTCCCGTTCATCCAAGTCCCCAAAGAACCGCCGTACCCCGGAGACACAGAGGGACACGGCGAAAAAGGCAGTCCGAGAATCAAGATCACGGACTCCACCACTACAGCGGGACCCCGGCTCAAGCACAGCTCACCGGTTCCACGGAGTCACGGCTCTATACCGGACGCCGGGAGTCGGACAAGCCAAAGGCCTACAGGGACCGGGATTCCAAGGAATCACGGCCCTATCCAGTGATCACGGCCCTATCCAGGGCGCCGTACCTCCCGTGTCGTATAGAAGCGTAGGGAGACCTCACGGACCTATCCAGACCACCGTGACTCCGATACCGGAGCACCGCGGGAGGAAACTACAGCCCGGAGCCGTACCACGCACCCGGAGCCGTATCACGGAGCGGGATACCACACGGACCTATCCAGCGCGCCGAGAGTCTACACCTGAGAAGTCACGGACTCAAGCAGAACGGACTTATACAGATCACCGAGACTCCACATCCAAGGAGTCACGGACTTATGAGGAACGGACTCAGCCAGAACGCCGTGAGCCGGCCTCTACTCCAGCTTGGACCCATACAACGGAGCCATACCTCGGTACTACGGCAAGCAGATTTCGTATACGAAGTCGCACACCGTTACAACGCCGAGATTCCTATCCTGTACGTCATCATCAAGAGAGGGACCGTCCTAGACGTCGGACCCCTTCACCTAGTCCAGCCTACCGGAGTCGGTACCATAGGGACCATACCCCGGAGCGACTTTACAACAGACGAGGGAGAAGCCGTTCACCGGTTTCTCGTCAACAAGCATTGATGGCGAGGAGCGGACGTCTACCCACCATCACCGTAGCCCGGAGCATCGGGATAAACAGAAGTCCAGAGATGAACAGGACTCGTAGATCACCATTCTGGACCTGCCCCCAAGGAACAGACTTCTGATCCAGGGGTACCTTCCAAGGCAAGCCTGGTCAAGAAACACAGTCATCCCCAGGCTTCACAGCCCCTTACCAGGGTAGAGTTCCTTCATCGGAGACCCGTGAGATGACACGATATGAGGATCACGCACGACGTTCCACTTCCTCGGCATCCTCATCTCATACGGATTCACCTCCTACGTCGGGCGGAGGTAGAAGAATAAGACATGCTACCCTTCAAAGTCAGGATAGCGGCGGTACATACGTTGACTCCAGAGATGCCCAGACCGGTGGTCGGCGATGACAAGCAGCCTGATGACCTCGCCGGGAACGGAGAAAACTTACTACGACACCTCTTTACGGTTTTAACAAACCTTCTGAGGAGGAAGCTGCGCCAACCTGCGCACCATCTCCAGCATCAGCCAACCTATACGACGCACTGGATCGACAATTGGAGACTTCGTCATCTCTCCAGGAGCCCGGTCCTTACAGGGCTTACACTCTTCACGGAGACAATCCACCGTTCAGGGCCCGAAGTCTGAACCGGATCTTGACAGACTGTTGAACTTCACGAGGACACCACACCAGCGGGGGTACTTCAACAGAGGCAAGCCTGTGCTGTGGAAGATATGATACTGACACAACACAGAATTACATCATACTCTGATTGGTTCCTGACGGCTATTTCCAAGGCGATTCAGGATCCAGACGTGAAGCATAAGCGAGATCATTGACCTTTTCACGGGCCAAGATGGAATTCTTCGGCGCCTTATCGACTCTACAGAGGAGGTCGCCACGGAGGGTCTTTCCGGTCAGAACTCGGACAACCCAAGCTAGATGCTCAGAGTGGTGTTCGCCCTTACAAGGAAGGACAGTTCCAAGGCAAAGAGGGAATCTCCCGACCGGGACAGAGGTCAACCTCGTCAGTCAGAATTGAGGGTTCTCAAGCTTCACCTTCAAACCACTAGTCATCCTTTCATCCTTCCCAAGCTTCGAGTCTTCACTCACCTGATTGTAGAACGGTCGACCCTGATGATATAGAAGATCAGCGTCGAAGAAGTCAGCCCTTACGTGAGGTCTACTCCAAGTCCCGACACTTCATCTGACGATCATCCTCAGTCTTCTAAGAGCCGGATCCTACTCCTCATCGGATAATCTAGGACTCCACCTACACCCGACATCATGATCAGGGGAATCTATTTCGGGAGAAACGGCTAGTCGGTTTGACTTAACCCGTTTTTCTTTGGGGTGAGACATCCAGTCTACAGTGGGCAAGCCTAGTTTCACATTGAGGTCCCTTCCAAGGCCAAGTCAACACGGACCCGGACACTGGAAGAGGACACGAGGATAAAGTCATCTTTAATCCGGAAGGCGAATTAGGACTCCAGAACAGAACCTGGGACTCCAGCATTCATCGGGATGACAGTAGAGACCGGACCAGACGACGGGACCGGACACTTACTAAACATATTCGACTCTACAGGAGTTGGACTTGGCGGTCCAGGGATATTTCCAGGGACCCCACGGATTATGTAGTACGGCTACATTCAAGCGGCAAGCAGGTTTTCCGGCATATGGAACCTGCACCGAGAACCAGACCATCAACACCATGACCCAGAGGCCCGTGGGATGGAACTACAGTCTACTACTCACCCGGGACCTAGCACAGTTTTGGCTAGCTCCAGGTACTCCTCATTACAGTTTCTCAACTACAACTGATCCTGAGCGCAAGAACAAGCAATCTAAGGATGCTCGTCCCGGAACATCTTCACCCCCCTTCCAGAGTGGCGATGCCTGAGTCAGTTTCAACCAAGCACATAGAACTTCACATTCACCGATGCGGAATTCATAGCTTAGAGGGGGCCATTAGTCCGGCAACAGATAGCCGACACATCACATGGATACCACGACAGACAAGCAACGCATCATCTTCCTTAGGGATATCTACGCTAGAAGGCGGTCCCCCTTGGAGGTTGCGGTTGTACATCACATCAGCATTGATTACGAACGTTCAGTACGGTCGTCAGTTGCGTCAAGTTTGGGGGGGAGCAAGATTCCAGTCACTGTCTTCTAGAAACATCAACACTGGTCCTAGCAGCACGGTATCAGCAATACCATGTCACAACACCATGTGTTTCACATCACTTCAGGGTTCCCGCCGACAGTTTTCTCCAAGTCCTACAAGGTACTACAACCGGAAGATCACTTTTCCACGGGGGCACCGGGACCCGCAACGGCCGAACCCCCACGTCTGCTACGGTCCAGAATTTCCTTGCAGACCAGGGTTTTTCTCCAGGACCAATTGTACAGACAAGGACAGCAGCAAGCTACTATTTACTGTACAGTCGCATCAAGCCCGGAGAATGTACTATAGTAGGGGACCTGTGGCCAACACTGTTTCTGTTCCAGCAACAGCTGGTTTTTCCTTCTGCATCTGTATCAGGGCAGGGAATCTCAGTCAAGCAGTACACAGGGGTATCACTCAGCATCATCCAGGGTTGTCAAGTTCACCCACGGAACCGACTACATTCCAGCATTTCAGCTTTCCATGGTCTTCACCTTACAGTCTCGCCGAACACATCAATTACCACCCAAGGAGACCTGGATGTGGTACTAGGGCATTCTTACGCCTGCCATTCGAACCAGTTCTACCAACTGCAGTCAACATCCTGTCCTGCAAGACAGCTCCATGACAGTCTTCACTACGCAATCAGAGCATTGCGCAGTAGAACCTAGTTCCTTGACAGGGATGACAGACTGAGCAACCAGAACCTTTCATCCCATCCCGGATTTCGTCATTAGAACGATTCCACACGTCAGGGACCAGACGTCCAAAGACTGTACCAGATTCCAGCGC
Organism: Hanleya hanleyi; assembly: GCA_036873755.1. Classification (NCBI taxonomy): domain Eukaryota; kingdom Metazoa; phylum Mollusca; class Polyplacophora; order Lepidopleurida; family Hanleyidae; genus Hanleya; species Hanleya hanleyi. Next base: position 2,470 of record JAVTVY010039314.1, on the reverse strand, counting down.
TAACAGATTTTGTGTACCTGCTGGAGGAGAAGAGGTTTTTATATCCAGTCAGAGGCCTAGAGCACTCTTTATAGAACCGACAAGAGGTTCCAGCTGTCTTCCTCTCTCATCACTTCTAACAGACCCATCAGCGGACATCACTAGTCCATGATCACCGTCTGGGTTGAAGAAGACTGCCGACTGGTTTAACCAACTCGCCATCAACGCTCCTTCTCCTTTATGGAGACATCGTCTCACAAGATAGAGCCAGTGTGACGTCCGGGCCACTTTGGGGAAAACTTATCGTTGAACGATACTGTTGACACCTGCGCTTGGACGATCAATTCAACTCATGCTGATTGCTATCTTCAGACATGTCTGTACAGACAGATAGGATGACTACACTGGACCTATAGCTACAGCCCAGGGTATAGTCTACCACTCCTATCAAAAAAAGGGGGGGCACCGATCAAGCAAGCAAGATCCCGACAATTCGGTAAGTATAGAAGACATACCATGCCAGAGACGAAGGGACTTCAAGACATCACGATGGCATCTGATTATCTAGCTAAGTATGCGAGCAAACGATGGAACAGAGTCCACCTATCGCCGCATTACTTGTAATACCTTGAGCTCCCTACGCTTCTATACGACACGGGAATTATCAGGATATTATTAAGCATATTAGATTTACAAAATCAGAACAAGGCGTGCTCCGCTTAATCCAAAAGCAAGTCACAAGGCCGGCTACCCAACCTCCTCTGTTATTTGCGCTGAAAACTTACCTCACTTCCACTCTTTGCATTTCTTGTCTACAGGAAATATCACAGTAAGAATTTAAATGACAGTTATCTCCCCTGCTAGTCACCTGATAGCATAGCTACCCACAATTCCACTTCCTTATTGTTCTACTGCTTCGTAGGGCTGGAAGTAAACATTGTCAACTCCGTGAAAAAGTGCCTTTTCTAGCGAAACTACTCACAGTTGGATTACCTCAGACGTCTGATTTCCTGCAAGAAGTCCTTTGGGAAGTATTCTCTAAGTTATCAGCGTAAAAATGGCTCAAAATATGTCTCAAATGTCATGCATGTCTTGTGGAGGTGACAAGCCTAGTTATGACCTTCACTCATTGTGTCCGCCATGCCGCCAGGGTAGAATCTGTACATGGGACACGGCCTGTGAAGAATGTATTGTGTGGGCTCCCGGCATATTCCAGGTGTATCTGGCCGGTTCTATGGCAGCTAACGAAGGAAATGGTGTTGTTATGCCTACCAATCTCGCCAACGAGACATATGTAGCACAGTCTCCTCGTACTAGTGTAGGCGAGGAGTCTAGGGGGTTTGTTAGTTCAGTGGCTGGGACTACGTTAGTCAGCCTTTTGGATGTAAATAAAGATAAACAAACGCCCCCCCCGCTCACGATGCTTCCATTTCAGGCCAGGCGAGGGGTCAATCAGGTAAGGGATCGGCCCGGTTGGTACAAGTGGAAGGAGTCATCGAAGATATGGAATCTGGTACAACGACAACTGTGGAAGTGGAGATTCCTATTGAGCGGACGCCTGAATGTGACGATGAAGGGAAATTGGTAACGGACCCAGGCTTAGCGTGGGAAAGCCAGGTGGGAAAGCCAGGGGACTCCGATCGCACGATCGGAGTCAACTTATGATTATGAAAACTTGGGCAGCACCAGTGAGGAGCCTTACGTTAAATTTTCATTTGGGTCCGGGGTTGGGAAAATACCTTCCTCGACGCTGTCGAGGCCTGGACTTCCCGGTCGCTCAGTTACGCCTTTAACTGCTGCTTCCGGTTTGTCTGAATTTTCTCAACCTGCTTCCGGTTACTCTGGTGGCCTTCCTCGTTCCCTTGCCGAGACGTTTGTGTCTACGAGCCTTCTGGGCCACCAGAGATTAAGGTTCCCGCAACAACGGCAGTATGGTATGTATTCAGGTAACCATAATATGTCAAATTTTTTGCCTGTGTCTGAGTTGCGTTATCAAGAACCCTCAATCAGACCAGTTCAAATTATGCGGCATCCGGTTGCTGGTCTACCTTCGCCCTTGCGTGGCTTAGGTCAGATATCTGCTTCCGGTGGTGTTCGAGGTACGGGACCGGGAATCTATCGTATGATGCGTCCTCCTATACGTGCTTCCGGTTTACGACCTCGTATGCCTGTTCACCGACCTTTACAGTGGCCGTGCTCACGTCCAGCTGGAGGGTCCTTGAGTGTGAACACACCTCGTCAGGCCTTGCTTCCGGTCCACTCTCAAGTGACTGATCCCACATTGGCTGCCATACTGCGCGGTATGGAACAGCAACGTGAGGAAATGAAGGAATTGAGAGAGATGATGACCAGCCAATTCCGGAGTAGTACGCCACTGCTTCCGGTTGCGACTGAACAGTCTAGGAAACCGGAAGCTAATTTGTCGAGGTCTATCCCTTCCAATACTCCCTCCTGGCAGGAAGCCCCGGAAGCTATGGAAGTGGATAGGGAT